>BHFT01048247.1:3202-16005 GCA_004320025.1 Laticauda laticaudata | reverse complement strand
TTTTGAGAGCGGATAACAATGGATGGAAAATTTGCTCGGCCGCTGTGTCCTTTTTACATACATTTTGCATCTGTCGGCCAGTGTGACTTATCCTCTACACTAATTCTGCAACTCCTTTAGTAATTCTTTTCAAGCAGAAGAAGCGCAAAATACATCCTTAATTTCATTTCTTCGCTTACTGTCTATCTCCCTATCAGTAATGGAAAGCTGCTATCTCCTGATCCATTTGATCCATTTTTGTATTGATTTGCACTTCTCCATCAATCCTCTTTTTCATTCTCTATTTCATATTCTTTATTAACTTTTACTACAGTTTTTCATGTTCATTTGTTTGGTGTGTTATTTGAAGATTGATAACAAAATGACAAAAATTGGCCTGTAGCAGGCTCTCAAAATGCACATATGGTTTCCCAAAAAATTCCCACTACCTTGAGGAGAGAGATAAGTGGGGGAAGTGGATTCTTTGTCACTGGTTGTTTTCTTTTTCCTAGGGGAATACTTTTCTTGTTAAATATTTGGAGATTCTGAGTGAGCAGAAAGAATAGGAAATTACTTTTTCAGTCCTTTACTGATTATATTCTCCTTTAACCATAAATATGACTGTTCTGAACAATTCTGAAAGGTATTTCCTGTGCAGATAGAAGAATCATGTTTACTTCTAGATTTTCTCCATGGAATAGTTACTATAACTTTTAATAAATGTGTTCAACTTCCCTACAGTTCTAAGCTTTCAAACTATGTCAACAGCCTGATTGATACAAGATACTAACAAAGCAATTTGGTACAAACCATTAGTATTTGTAGCTAACCCTAAAGAGAAAATCTGTTATGTTATTAGTTTCAGTGTCCTCACATATTTAGTTGTATAAGAAACACATCTTGATCAAGTAAGATATCTGAAATAGTTTCATTGGATAGAAGTCAAGGGTTTTTTTCTCATATTATTTTATCATAATCTCATGATTTCTCACTATGTGGCTTAGTTTATTCTAGCAGCCTTAAACATATGGACTTAATCCTTGAAAACTATAACAATTGATTATAAAGAGACTTACTAATTTAATAACATGTATTTTCATATTTATCTATTAATGGCTAATATAGTCGGCCACAATTTTAATCTGCATGATTTTGATTATTTCAGCTATCATAATGCAGTTAATTAAAGATGATGAATATACTTCCTTCACACTTCACTTATCAATAGAATGGATTTTTTAAAAACTTCTTTCCATTATCCTTGGAAATCATTTGGAAGCATCTAGAGATAACATTTTATTTAACAATATTCTTTGTAAATTTCACTTTGCAATTCCACGAGGTTGATGCAGTTCACATGACAAACTTATTGCAATAACACAATATTTCACTCTTCCTTATTTTGATATCATTGTTTCTTACAAAAGCAACCAGAATATACTGTGGATTTTCTTGATATTAAACGTAACTGCAAATACTTACATTTTATTTTACCAAATAGACATTTATAAGAATACATGATTCTCCCTTAAGGCATTCTTTACCACAAATTTCTACTTTATAAACCTAGTATAGGAGAAAGAGTGACAGAACCTGGGGAAGATTAAAGTCAGCATTTCTTGAATTCCATTGGCCCTTATCTAACAACCAAATTACTGCTATTAATTGAGTAGTTTCCTCTGCATAGGCATTAATAGTAATAAATCAGATTAATTGGAACTTCAGATGCAATGCTGATCTTTCACTTACATCTAGAAGCATTCTGACATGGGTATCATAGCACCAACAACTATGTCTTAGAAGCTAATATCTGGAATTCATTGCTATGCCTTGATTTTTAAATATAATCTTTATGGAAACCAAATATCATATTACAAGCAAATTCAATATCCATGAAAGTCTCCATAATTAAATACAGTATACTAATGGCATGATGGGAGATTTTATGGAGGATTATTTAACAGTTATTCAAAGTCTAAAAGGCAAAACCATTCAATATGTCATTGTGTTTAAGTCAACTCCAGAACAGAGTCAGTTCTAACTTTCATTCAGTAGTAGCCCAGCATGAAACACTGAGGCACTAATAAGCCTTTTAGCAATCCAACATTAGAAACTTAGGAGTTTGATTCTTAAATGAAATAGAAAAAGATGTAATTGAGATGGTTGGGATGAAAGTTTGGTACTTGATCTAATTAACTTATCAAGGTTCTAACTTTCACACAGAACCAGAACCAAATGGTGATGCTAAACAGGGGTGGGATTCAATCGGTGTTACTACCGGTTCAGTTTTTACGCTTTGCATGCTCTCACGCCAGATGCATGCTGTGCACACATGTAATTCACTGAAAGCTGTGCCACCCAGACAGCTGATAACCACTGTGCACAGGTGCAGAGCATTTGAAAATCACCTTTTTTACTGCTTTTTCAACCTCAGCTGTGCTGTGCAAAGCAGCTGAAGTTGAAAAAGCAGGAAATAAAGGTCAGGTAAGAGTTTGGGTGGGCAGGAGGGCCAAAAAGCAGCAGACACAGAACGGTTCTGTGTCTACTGCTCTTCAAATTTACCAGTTCTATAGAGCCGGGCAGAACGGGTAGCATCTCATCCCTGGCTAAAGCTTTGCAATAATTTTGTGCATGCTTCATGACATATAACACAAGTAAACCATGCAGTTTGTGCTGCATGTCAATACATATGTGTTGTTCTTTGCCCCAGAACCTGATTCAAACTACATTATTTATTTGATTATCTTTTGATACCCCTATGAAGTATGACTCTCACATTTGTTACATTATACTTCAACTTGTATTTTATACCATTTAATTTTGGAGAATGAAAAGAATAACATATGTAAACAGAAAGATATATCTTCTAATGTGGCTCTTAATTTGATATTTGCATTTTAATTTATATCAAAGGTAAGTAATGAAAAGTGTAAGTAAGTAAGGAAGGAGTTTAATTAGACTTTGCTGCAGCTTTTTGATATCTTACTTATTTACTTACTTACTTAAGCCCCTGTCAGACTGCACCAACGGATGGAAAGAGGATGTAAAATGGAGAAAAACACTTGCCATCCGTTGGTTAATGCGATGCTTCCATCTTGTACTCACTGCCTCCGTTTTGCTTCCTCTCTCATCCGTCCCACATCGTCTATGACATTTCATCCGCTCAGAGGGTCGTGAGCGCTCAAACTTTGAGCAGAAAATGTATACAATGCGTCCATTCTGCATGCGCTAGGCATAAGGACATCCTTCTGCATCTGTTACGCAATCTGCTATATCCGCTAGCATCCGCGCAACTCAAATTCACTCGGATCAGGGAGGAAGCGGAACGGACTGAATGGACAACGCAGCGTAAGTAGCAGGGACGTAGAAATGATGAAGATGATACGCACTCGCAAAGAAGCATAGTAAATGGAAAAACATTCGACAGAGGGATCCTCACTGGATATTAAGATGCCTAAGAGCCTAAGAAAAAGACACATATGGAAAACCTATATGCGATAAAAAGAGGGAGCGAGACCTCACCTGATCCACTTTCAGACACACCCAGCTGGCAGACCTCTGCAGCCTTCATCTGCCTTCTCTCCAAGCATACAGTCATCCACCTTGGACTCAAACAGAACTCCTTTGGGTAGCCTACATCGTCGAAACAGTGCATGAGAGTCCATCTAACAGGCTCTGTGAAGACTCTAATGACGGGAAGAAGAGTGAGGTGGAGCCAAGGAAGCGTCTGGTACGCCAAATGGATGGGAGAAGAGCAGAGTACAGAACGACAACACGCGGAGGTGGAGCCACGAACAAAGACCCTCGTGCATTCCAGAGACTTCATGAGATGGCACAGCCATTGGATGAATTGTGCAGTGGCTGAGCACCCAGAGTTGAACCAACAGCAAGATCCAACTTCTGCCAGCCGGACCCTGGGCTCTAAGGTGGCGAACTCAACGTCGCCCCCCTTGGCCTCAGGGACCCACCTCCAGGAGCATGCAGTCCGTGAGGTGCCACACAACACCCAGCATGGGTCAAGCAAGTGGTGCAGGCCATCATCGCAAGAATCATATCACTGGAAGGAGCTCCTCCAGTGCCTCCACCACGCACAGGCTGAAAAAGTTCAGAGCATGGATCAGAGGTGGTAACTTTCCCCACACGCGTGGCAAGCGAAGAAGTGTGCAACGCACGGTGGCCTGGCAAAGCACCAAGCAAGTCGGGGTCGCTACTTATTTCAATCTTACAGGGCTTCTTCAGGCATCGTCCTCTTACACCAGTCCGAGTGCTAACTACAAAGTCAGTACATCGATGCTCTGGCAGACGGCTCAGTCTTCATAATGCCCAGGATAATCAAGCCGAACAGATCACGTAAGGAGACAAGCTGGGAATGGCAGACCTCATCGTGTCATCCATATCTTCAACCCTGCCCACACAGCGCTAAGATTCTCTTCTATTCAATTGTGGCGGGAGAATGACGCCTGCTCCTCACAACCTACCTCATGAAGCCTAACACTCCCAACTCCTCACCCACTGAAGAGAGGATCTTCACAACACAGGCTTCAAGGGAAGGCGAGTGTGGAGACACCTTCTGGCATCCTGGCCAATCAGTTCCGAGGTACCTCTCCTCACCACATCGCACATCAACCATCTAAATCGGGGCCACAACCGTTCGAAGAGGACGTGGAAGCTTGCCTGTATCGCTGCACAACTCTCACTCAAACCTGCTACCCCTCTGCAGAATAGGCTCATGGATTCCAGACAAGGCGAAGGGAGAGGAGGAACCGGTAGAATAAGCAAGGGCAAAACCTGAATAGAGCACTGAGGGAGTGCAGCCCAACAGAGCTCATGAAGGGAAGAAGCAGTGCAACCTCTGAAGCGACTGAGGGCAACCCGACGAGCAGTGAGTGGCAAACAGGAGAGAAGCTTAAGATGCTTCCTTCACCCGTCTCACACACTAGATTCTGAGATTGGAGCTGATGTATGTTGCTGGCTTACAGACAGGCATTAATAAAGAGTGTGTTATTTGATAAGGGGATTATTGCATAATGAAGGAGGCCAATAGGTGTGGACCTGGAAGGGGGACCATAGCGATCCACTCCTGCTTGCACTGGGATTTATCTAATCCCCACAGGCATACTCACAACCGTCCCACAGTCTATCTTAAACCCATCCCAAGGTTCCCTGCCACTCCCAGCAGGCTATTGCTACGGCAATATCACCAAAGTAGCCGTGCCCACCCAACTGCTATCCTAGGACCCATTCCCAGCAAGCATGGCAAAGCTTAAACAATTTCTAAAAGTTCCACCAGACATTTATTTCAAAAAAAATAGAATAGCAAATGTGGACACGAAAACTTTAATAACCAAGCTTAAAAAGAAGAATCTACGCCAATCAAGATTATGTCCAAATAAAAGTCTACAGGTAGCCCACCCAAGTCCTCTGCACTCTACTTGGTCACTCAAAGGTTTGGCCATCTCAGGGGTGAAGGGTCCAGGGTAGCTGTGAGGTCTGTGCACTGGGATGTGCTCGGGACTGAACCCACTGGGTGCCTGGCCCTCGAGAGGCAACAGGGACAGGTTGGTGGATTGAGGAAAGACTACTCGATAGCTGGCTCAGCCCTGTGATTGTGAAGGCTCCTTCCTCCATGTCATGGGTCAACCAGGCCACTGAGAAGATGTACTGAGGCCGGGTCGGCGCTGGAGGGTGTGACGAAGGAGCCGGAGTGGGGCTGTCTGGTCGCAGATGGGAGACTGGCTGGTGCATCAGTGTCGTGTGATCATGGCGTGGGCATCATGTGTCATGGGGCAATCGTGAGCGCATCCAATGGAACCGTGGCAACAGGTGTTGTCCGACTAACTTGTGCTGGAACTGGAGGCTGCTGCCTGGTGCGCGACTTCTGGTGCCGTACCTTAAGGATGAGGCCTGTGGAAACCTTGGAAATGTGGGACATCACCTGGGTGAAGCAGACCTGACTCGGTAGCGAGCAGGTTCCTTGGCCTGGAGTTGTGAAGCAGCTCGGACCGTCCTTCCACACCGCGTACTGCGGTTCCGCCATGCCATGAGGGTCGGTTCACATAGGCAGGAAGGGCTTGCAGTTCGAGATGAGGATCGTGTGGACCAGCTAGAAGGAGATCTAGCTGTCCCGGATGGTGTCCCTGAATCTCCCAGACAGTGGCCGCCCCCCTTCTGGCTCTCTGCCTTTCGTGAGGTGAGCTGGGGGTGGATGAGGAGGATTGTGTGGAGGGCCGCCCTTTCCCCACTGCACCAGGGACATCCCCACGCACCCACCATGGAAAACAGCGCCGCGGTCTAACGCGTGGGACGCCACAGAAACCCTGCCGGAACAGAGCTGACTCTCGCTGGAAGCGGACTGCCTCTCAGCAGGCTGCGGGAGAGAGGTCATGAGAGGGGCGCTGCTGCCTCCCAGTGGGTGGACTCAACCCTCCAGGAAGCTGCACCTGGCCATGACAAAGGTCCTCTGTCCCTCACTTACCGTGGCCCTGAGCCCAGATTTCTTCAGGGAGCTTCCCGTACCAGGCTTGCCAGGCTTCCACAAGCCAGCACGCTCCAAGTGTAACCCATACTCCGCGCCTCTCTCTTCAAAGTAGCCTGCTTCCTTTGGTGTCCTGTACAGCCGGTGCCCCTTCCGCACAGATAGCATCACTCTCAGCCACTCCACACCTCATACCTCGTTCCTCCTACCCACGGAGTATTGCCTGCCTCTCCTTATCTATGTGTCTGCCTCTTCCCCTCTGGAGGGCATATGGCCTCATCAGAGGACTTCGAGGTGTAGGGGCTGCTCCTCCACACCACCAGCAGCAGCAGCAACACGCAGGATCACATCATCAGCAGCAGCAGCAGCCATCACCAGCAGGATGCATATATCACGCAGCAGCAATACCACAAATCATCATCATCAATCATCACAGCCAGCAGCCGCAGAAGCACCAGCGGACCAGATCAGCAGCAGCAGATAAGACCACGGAGCCCCAGCAGGACCAGGAGCATGAAGTACGTACAGCAGAATGACAAAGTCCTGAGCACGAGCAGATGAGCAAGACATGTCGAGCACAACAGACGCACAGTGACACAGCAAGTCCAGGGAGACGAGCAGGACGAACAGAACCACAGATGAGGAGCACGGTCAGCAAGAGTAAGCAACACAGCAGCACACCGCCAGAGCACAAGTCAGCTAAACGTAAGCCACAGCAGAATGTATCACCAACCTAACCAGAAGCAGCATGCAGCAGAGTGAAGGCAGAGCAGAAGCACCCCCGCCACTAGCAGCATCATCAGCTCTCCTCCAGAAGCAGAAGAGCAAGAAGCCCCAGCCCCAGAAGAGCAGCCTGTGACTACAAGACGCCCCAGCAGAAGCAGAGTGAGGGCCAGGGGCGGAGGGTGGCCCTGACCCCTCTGCCAGGCTGGCAGCAAATGCGAGGCTCCTCTTCTCCCATGGTTGTGGGTTGCTGTGGCTCGGCGCAGCCTGGCAGGAGTTTGCAGCAGGCAGGCACCAAGCGTGGCATGGAAGGCAGGCTGCAGTCAGGAGGCAAGCAAGCAGCAGGCCAGGCACCAAGGCTGGCAACACAAGCTGGCAGGCAAGCAGGACGCAAGGCCTGCAGGGAGGCTGGCAGGGACATGCAGGCAGGGAGAGGCAAAGGCACGTACGATGTGTCGGATGCAGGTCTTTCTCTGAATGGGGACCTGCTTCCTGAGCTCTTCGCCTTTATAGTCTGCGGGGTCGTATGCAATACATTCTCGCCCACCATCGGCTTGAAGGCTAGACATTTCCGCCTAGACTTCTGCTGTGCATCCTGCGTAGGAGGTCTTCCGCTCTCCGCATCGCGCTCACCGCTGTGCCATCCGCTGTGATCTGCTCATCTGTGTGTCTGCTCGCAATTCGCTGTATAATCCATTCGCGTCCCCTGCGAGTCCACCCAAAGCCTAGCGGTTCACCACCCCATCTGCTCTCATCCAACGCTCGCGGCTCGCCATCCGTGTTCCAATCGCTCTGCGTCCCCCGTCCGTACCTTCCTGCATGTACTCCGCTCTGAGTTATGCAAATTCGCCCTGTTGAGAGCAGATAACCAACAGGATGGAACATAACAACGGATGGAACATTTTTCTCATCCGCTGTGTCCTTTTTACAAATGTTTTGCATCCGTTGGGCAGTGTGACAAAGCCTTTACTTACTTACTTACACTATTTCAGAGAATGATTGTCTTCAATCATTAAAGTACATTGTTCATGACCCTAATCCATATATCACAAGGACTTAATGTGTCAGAAGTTTTTTTCAAAAGGCATTTTATTTGGTAAGTATGTATTTTTTATGATTGATCAAAGGATGTCTTCATATATATTGTAAGTGGCAGGAAAAGTCCAGTGGGAGAGTCATTTTAGTCTTTTACAGCCAAAGCCAACCAAGAAATTTTGGAAACCTAAAGCAGGAGTGTCCATCTGTTTCTCCTAACATTTTCATGAATGCATTGATGTTTAAAATACGATGCAATTCTTTATTATTTTTCTATATGACAATAAAAGTGTCAGAGATGTTCTATGCTGCAATGACAAACAAACAAACAAACAAATATATAAGATGTATGTTTTTCTTTCTTTAAAAAAAGTGTTCACTTTCATTCTGGGACATATTCCATATTTTTGCATAGATTTATAAAAGGAGCTTTTCTATTAGCTTTTAAGTTCATGCTACTTTACTTGGTCAGAAAAGGCACTCTAAAAAGAGGAGTTTTCATCCTTCAGTTATACTTTTTGCTTGTTGGTTTATTTTTTAATTCAGTTGTATTTAATAGATATTTGGTTTACCTTACTTTTTCACATTGTCAGCAAAGAACAATTTTACAATTTTTCACAGCCTTCCTCCCAGAATTATTTGCTTTTATTATTACTGTTAAGACACCCTTGCATTGTCCCCTGAATAATGCTATATATGTATTTATTTTTTAAAGATTTTTTTGTTCAACTCTGCAGAGCTGCCATGTCTCCAGAATCCTCAGGCACTGGTGGAGCTGAATTGGCACAGTGTTGCAAAACTGTCATTTTTTAATTATGTGGTTCTGAGGGGAATCTATTATCTACTGCTGAGATGCTGAAATCAGACAATCTATCTCCAAGGCAGTTCTGTCTACAATCTAGAATATATATCTCTTGTCACTGCTGGAAAAAAGGAATGAAAGGATGTTTTTATTTCTGGTGCCTTATGCTTATATATTTATTCTTTTTAGCTCTGCCAAGAAAGAGAGAGATGAAGTTATAATGTATCTCTAGGTGTGTGTTGTTCTCTTTCTGCATGTTCTTTGAAGATTGCCCAAGGTCAGAAATTTTATTGTCTCTCATTCATGAAAACTCCCAGAAGTCTCCTAGGTAGGACAACAAATTGGATTAGGAAAGGCAGAAACATGCAGGAAACACAAGGTAAAGATGTTTTTACATGAATATATGGATTAGGGAACTAATTTCCTGGATAGTGAATATTACTGATGTTTACAAGCTTTACATAAAGGTTTTTCAAAGCACTTTTTTGTATAATGTGGCAATAATTTCATTTAAATGTGAGCTAATACATTACTAGTCAAATTCACAGTGTTTCTGAATGATTTCAGTTTTCAGATTAAAGTATCAAGCCAATTGAAAGCATTTAGTCTTTTTATTTTAAATGTGAACATTGTGTGCAATTGTACCATTTTGCCCTATCATAGCT
This sequence comes from Laticauda laticaudata, assembly GCA_004320025.1. Classification (NCBI taxonomy): domain Eukaryota; kingdom Metazoa; phylum Chordata; class Lepidosauria; order Squamata; family Elapidae; genus Laticauda; species Laticauda laticaudata. The sequence continues at coordinate 6,326 of BHFT01048247.1, read as the reverse complement.
CAGAATCATTCATAGCACAAAGTAACTAACAGGTAGGTTTCAAGTGGTTTTTCCTTTAAAAAAGCTTTCTTAAAGCTTTATTCAAATTTAATCTGTGCTGAGTTTCTTTTCCTTCTTTCCATATTTTATAAAAGTAGAAAGATTTAATAATAGTAGTAATAACAATAGTGGAACTCTCCCCATTGAAATTGCCACAGCTGCACTGCCCTCTAGTGTGTATCTTAGGAAACAGTGAGCAACATTGCATATCTGAAAGTTTCTTCTGTAAGCTATTAAAAGGGATAGATTTACTGTTCAGTTGATGATTTGCTGAGTTTTGTTTAGACAGAATGGGTTGGGACACTTTATATCGCAAATGGAAAATTATTATTTATTATCTGCATTTTCCCTTCTGACATGTATTAAATGAGTCCGGTTTTGCTTTGATTCTGACACTTCTAAATTGATTGTATGAATTTAATACAATCAATTTAATTGATTATATTAATTTAATTCATGATTGTATGAATTTAATAAAAAAGATCTAGTTTGATCTAATTGTTTAGGCACCAGGATACAAACTGTGAGATCTACTTCCACTTAGTCATGAAAGCCAGCTGGGTGACTTTGGGACAGTCACACTTTCAGTTCACAACATCAGGTTTGAGTGACCAACCAGTCAGTCAATTCTTGTTGCAATCAACAGATCAACAAAAAAAGTAGAGGAAATGCTGGAAAGGAAAAAAGTAGCATAATAACAATCAATTGTATCACAAATATCATTGGCTGGCACTGATGACTCATACGGGTTGCTGCCAGCTGCCTGGGTATCAACTAAGTATCTTCTTAAAATGTACAATATTCTGAGTACCACAGGGTTTTTGGTTTTTTTTTTTGCAGTTCCACTGGTGTTAATGCAGGAAGCTGTAATTTCTTGATGTATTTTGTAAAATGCTTGGACATGGTGCCAAGTGCCCTGATGACAATGGGTATCACTATCATATGTTTCATCCCTAATTGCGTAATATCGATGATCAGATTGCGATATTTCATGTTTTTTTTTGAGTTCTTTTTCTTCAACTCTGGCGTCTCCTGGTACAGTGATATCAATAAATTGTACACTTCAGTTTTTGACGACTGTGATGCCTGGCATGTTGTGTTCTAAATGACGATCTGTCTGTATTCAAAGGTCTCACAAGATGTTCACTTTCTCATTGCAACAACTTTTTCCAGTTTGTGTTTCTATTACTTTTTGGATACAGGTAAATCATATTTTTTACATAATGACCAGTGGATTAGTTTAGCAATTCGGTCCTGTCTAGCTTTGCAATCAGTTTGTGCAATTTTGCTGCACTCACAGTTTAAGTGCGAAACAGTTTCAACTTTGTCATTGCAAAATTGGCAGTTTAGATTGTCAGTAGATTTTTGAATCTTCGCTTTGATGGCATTAGTTTGTAGTACTTGTTCTTGAGCAGCAAGTATTAAACCTTCCATTTCTTTCTTGATGGTTCCCATCTTAAGCCATGCCCATATCAAGTTGTTATCACATTTTTCTTCAATGTTTTTCAATGCTGTCCATGTAAAGCTTTGGTTTTCCATCCATTTAAAGGATATATAAATCATAAAATTATTATTATTGACTGCCCTTTATGACCTCAAGGTGATTACTCATTTTATCCACATAGTCTTATGTTAGTTGGGTTGATAGATATTGATGGTGCATGTGAGAGACCCGCTTGTTTAAGCCAAACCTTAAACATTGCATTACAATATCAATATTAAGGATTTCAGCTGAAATCAACAGAAGTTCCTCATAAAGAGTATGCACATACTGTCAAGCATAATTTGTTGAACACTCTTCCTATATATAACATTCTATAACAAAACTGCTATGATTGGAATATAGTCATTTAGTTGTGGTAATTGGATGTGGGAGGGCCTGACAGTCCCTTTGAAACCTATAATATTGGTTTTAGTATATTGCTAAGGCTGTGAATGAATACTAATTGGTGCTTCTGAAACCAGAATATTTCTAAGAAGAGCTGCAAGGTCATCTTTTTCAGGCCCAGAATCTATAAAAACTGAATTAGAAATTATGAACTTTCCTTCATCCTTTCAAAAGTGTTGTTCTTGCGTGTTGTGGTATTCAGCAGGTCCTGAGCAGTTCTGGAGAACTGGTGAGGAAATTTTGAGTAGTTTGGAGAATCAGAAAATACTACCTCTGACTGGCCCCACCCCTATCTATTCTCTGCCTTCCAAGAGACAGCTGATTGTCTGGGTCTTCTTTTGTTGCCCTGCACAGGAGAACAGAGCTGGAAAGCAGGCTAGTGAGGTGGGGAGGGAATGGAGATTTTGCAGTATCCTTCCCCTGCCATGCCCACCAAGCCATGCCACACCCACCAAGCCACAGAACTGGTGGTAAAAAAATTTGAATCTCACTAATGAAGAGTCTGTATTCAACCTATCATGAATTCCAGTTGATGTAGGTGCTCAAAGATATGAGCACGTGTTACAGAGAACAATTGCCACAATACTACTTATAAATGTGAATCCCCATCATGCACATCCAAGCTGTTGGCCCACATATGTAGAATAGATTTTAGCTGCTTATATTTTCAATTAATAGTCTTTGGAATATATCACATGTCCCTTCCTGCTCTTTCATTGCCTTATGGTATTTCAATGTCTTTCATTAATGCTTATGGTAGAGTAGAAATTTGAATTCATGTTAATGACCAAGGACTGCTAGCAGTTCTGAAGTAATCAATGTGAATTATACTATAAGATAAAATAATGATACAAATATAGCTGTAAATGTACAAGAAACAAAATATGATCCATTACTAATTTTATCCAGTCTTTAAAATATGAATCCACCTCTTTCCTTTCTCACAGTTTCCTGTACATCTTTGAAACACAACATTAAGGATAGATATTTTTTTCCATTCACCCATCTTATCTTTTTCACAGACACAATGAATCCCTTGTTTTATAGATTCCTTGTTTTAGTTGCTAGGTCAGGTCTGAAACTTTAATGTATCTGGCAAACAGCAAGAAAGCTCATAAAGATAAAAAAGAAGAAATAAGAGAGGTCATTTTGCAATGATTCTTTACTAAATGAAAACAACTCCATGGGGGGGGGGGG
>BHFT01048245.1:0-43043 GCA_004320025.1 Laticauda laticaudata | reverse complement strand
AGTTTTTTAAGGGTCGGCTTATATGCGAGATCGGCTTATATGCGAGTATATATGGTAGTTAAAGCAAACCTAATTATTTACACTCTCTGTCAACATTGAAATACATTTACAAAAATTTCTAACCTAACTGCATTTCTTCACAGAATACAGCTTAGTGTTTTTAATAACTGAATAAGGGGGTTAAGGGTTAATAAGTGTCCTGAAATTAGTTCTCTTTTAAATCCTTTTGTGAATAATCTCTAATTCACATAACAAAATACTTCAAGAGTGCTGTGAAGTGGTTGAACTGCCCTTATGCATTTGCAGACACTTCCCTTGGCATCCAACACTCTTAATGTTCTGCACTTATGATACAAAAATGATTTTAACTGGAACAGAATTAAATATAACAGGCAAATATAGGATTTTTTAAATCTTCCCAATACCTTTTTATACTTTCTAAAAGTAAATGGGTGGATATTTCAGGACTGCCCATCCCTACCTTGAAAGAAGTTTTGTGTGAGTATCCACAGTCTGTTCCAAAATTCCAAATCTACCCCTCTACCCTAAAGGTTTGCTAACTTCATAATAGAGCCTCTTCTTTAAGCAGCACAGCCCAACTGACAAGGAGAACACAATAGCTTTCATGTGCAGTTTAATGTCAATATTTTGGAGAAAAAAATATTGTGATTTGTATTTTCTAGAAGGAAAAGTACAGGTAGTCTTCACTTAACAACCATTCATTTAGTGGCTGTTAAAGTTATGAGAGCAATGAAAAAAGTGGCAGACGTTAACAATTGGTCCTCACATTTATGACCATTGCAGTGACCCTATAGTCATATGATCTGGACGCTTGGCAACCAGCTGGTACTTGCAAAAGTTGCAGGATTCTGCAGCATTCGTAATTGCTGTTTATGATTTTCCTAGCCAGCTTTCAACAAGCAAAGTCAATGGGAAGCCGGAAGGAGATTGCAAGTTGCAGTCACATGACATCTCACTTAATGACTACAAGTGATTCACTTGTGGCAAAAGGGCTGTAAAATTGGGCGTCATCATATGTTGCCTCACTTATCAACTGCACTCCTTAACAATAAATTTTCCACTCCCTATTGTGATCCTAAGTCAAGGACTACTGGTAAGACAATGCTGACAGCTACTTGAAAATTACAATACGCTGTGCCTTTTATGTTTTTATATGTGTGTTTGTATATGTGTGTGTATGTGTGTATTGGAGCTTTCAGTGCATTTGTACAACTAGCTTTACTAATGCTGTTAACTATTCTGATACTTTATTTCATATACTATCAGAATTGCATACATGATTTCTTCATCTTCCCTTAAGCAGAGCGGCAGAGAGATAGATGTCATGCTTCCATGACTTTCAGTTTCTTTGTTTTTCTCTAAAATTTCTTTGTTTTCATATTTTAGGACCCAGTGGTATGTACAGCCACACTGACCACCAGGAGGCAGTAGGTGACCAGTTTCATCCTTCTTGGGAACTATCAGATATAAGCAAGCAGATCTTTCTTTATGGGATTCAAACCCTCTACTGGGATCAGAATTCATAGCCCATTGCACTTTAGATGACTATATACAAAGCATTAGCTTTAAAAGCTAGTCACATCCTATTCATCACCAATGTTTCAAAAAGAGATGGATAGCTATTTAAATCAGCTAGAAAGCTAGACGGAAGATAAAAATATAGACTCTATCAGATTGGCATGTATAATTCACCTTCTGTGTAGCTATTAATATACTATATAGAGAATAAGATCTGGCTACATACAACTGAAGATTCTTAGTAGGAATGAAACCAATTACATATTGCCTCCAGGTAGTTAATATATTTCATATATTGTATATCCTTTCTGCCTCTAGCTACCCTAAACATGTGACAATTTTATAAATCTAAGATTGTCAGCTTAACAGCTCAAAACGAAGGTTCCTTCTTTGACACATGGTCAGAGTCCCCTTTGGGGAAGGAGACTGGTGGCTATATATATTTTATAAACAAAACCTAGTACTATAAAATATCAAAACAATCAGATGCTAAATTATGCAAATAAAGACAGTTTCTCCGCTATAAGTAAATATTTTTATTAAAAAAATTGATCAGTCTGGAGCAAAAAATGTGTATTTGTGTGTATAAACATATTTAAAATATTAATACAACAATTCTTCATTTTCTTGGCTCTACCCAAGACTATAAAAAAATTCTACTCAATGATCAATATGAACATAGATACTCACCACAAACATAATTATATCAGATCCTGCAAGGAATCAAAAGGACAGGTAAGGAAATCATTACATCAACTGGAGAACCCAACAGAGAAAAAGTATTTAGAAAGTATATTGAAGAAGCATGGATGCAGAGCAAGACGTATAAAGGGGAGGGGAATAAACACAATATAGCAGGCTCACATAAAGATAACAATTTTCAACATAAATATGGAAGGAAATTGTTGCATATTTCAAAGGTAATGCTAATTTTTAGAAATCTGTGCCTTTCATGCTGGAGATATGAAGTTATCAAGATAATCTTTCTGAGCTTTTATATTCCATCCATTGATGTGACAAATCCCATGGCTTTCTCTCTAGGAATAGTATTTCATGATATCTTGAATATTTTTAAAAACACCTGAAGTTTTTATACTTCTGAAGAACATCAGATTAGGAAATTAACAGCACAGTTAAAATTAAATTGAAGATTCTTCTAGATGATAGGAAGGGGAAAGAACACAAATTTGGAGCCACTCTTCTGAATTTAGAAGGTGAGCATTGTAACAATATACTTCCTAGGACAATATACATCCTCCCCCTGCCAAATATAACAAACAATATACTTCCTAGGACAATATACATCCTCCCCCTGCCAAATATAACAAAGGCAAAAAAAAAATCAGTCACACCTCTTTTAATGACATCACTGCATCCTCCATATATGATCCTCTAGATCAGGGTTGCCAAACTCCTGGACTATGGCCAGATGCATGATGCGCTGACCATGCCCGGTTTATCAAAGAGGAAAAAAGTCCTGATATGTCACGTGATGCCGCCATGATGACATGAACGTGACACCTGCTCTAGATCAAGAAGGCTAAGTTACAGCCTTCACCCTAAAATGTTATCCACTCTTGAACTAAAACACTAACACATGAAGACCACTGCTTTCTCATCTGTTCCTGTTCAATAAAAAACAGAAACAACACTTCTGAAGAAACTGCAATTATTTCTGCAATTTATGTTCAATCCAATAGAACTTCAGAAATGCAAAGTAACAATATGGGTAATAGGTCAGCAAGATTCTCATAACTAAGATATATTTTTTGCAGAGTTTTACTAAGCATGAAAGACACATATATGAAGACAGCAAATATGAAAATCAGCATTAACATGAAATCCACAGGAGACACAGCATTCATGAAGAATTGTGTTAGGTTGGTCATAAGGCTTTAGAGAATAAAAGAATACACAGGGTAGAAATTCAAAAAAATTAAAATCAAGCTTCGTCTCTTTTATTGAGTTAATAGGTTAATACATAATCAACCATTAAAATACCTAAAATTAAGCATTTGTAATTATACTTTTCTAACCTTCATGCCTTCTTTAGGTATGTAGCAGAATAAGAAGTGACAAGACAAAACCATAGTTGAGTCCATTTCCATCGTGCAGAAAAATGAAAAAAGCAATCATTTAAATTTTGAGCAACAGTTTGCAGAATTTTCAATTTAAATAAGTGTGTTGCATTATTAAAACTACAAAAATATAAAACTCCTGTAATGGATAACTAATGTTCAAAAATTAAACTTAATGCAATCAATATGAAAATAAAAGTTTAGCTGTTTTGTTAAAACAACAAATTTCACAAATTTGGTTCATACAAGAAAGAACTGTTCCAGTGAGTATATGGGATTAGCATCTTTTTACACCCATAAATCAAATAACTTGTTGCTAAATATGAATTAGGATTCAAAGATTATTAGGGAAGGATACGATCAGTGCCTTGGAATATCACACAACCTTTCACCAATTCTCCCATGATGCAACCAACTGACCAGATATCAACTGAAAGTAAAAGTGAAATGATAAAATTATGAAGTGTTATGAACTAAAGCAGAAAACGAAAAAACATTTTTACATTTAAAATATAACAATGCATAAAGTAAAACAGCTAACATGTTTTGGAACAATATGGACAGGAATAATGATCTAATTACAAATTTAAAATACCAGAACATCATTAAAAGTAAATCTTATGTATATCCATATATATATATACATATAAAATGGGCATACAAGAAATTTGCTTTACACATACACATACACACGCACAAACAACAACACACACACACATACAAAATCGGGCTTATTTTGAATAATCTGAACTCCCTGAAAGAGCTGCAAAGGATACAATCTCTTCCAGGAAACAGGACCTTGTGGAGGACCATTTCGGCCATTATGCACCCAACAGACCAGATATCCACTATTAAATGTTAAGTGTAATAGGGGATAAAAATTAAACATTTTTTAAAAATCTATACATATATTTTCATAAAATAATTGCACTGTGAAGGAGTCACTGACAAATGTACTTCATACATTTGGGAATCAGCCAACAATTTTAAATGTCAAAAAACACCCAAAGATTTGAGTTTCGGTTTTCTGCAACCATACATGGTAATAATTTTTTAAGTACCCAAATATCCTATATAAATCTATCAATAAAGCCAACCAACCTTGGATAAGCTGTATTTTCAATCAAAAAAATGTGAAAGATGCACCACCTGTGGGTAAGTCAATTGTGAAAATTAAAAAACACTTGGCTTATTCGCAGGTGGCATATTTTATCATTAAAATTCCAATTGCTATGTAGCAATTCAGGGAATCAATTTTATCATTAACTTTCATTCTGTACTCATGAAGATATTGCAGAAAGTTTCTGTCAACTATCATGTATAGAGTAATGAAGGACAGAAGTCCCGCTTTTACTGTAAGCAATCAGCAGGTACTTTCCAGAAAGTGCTGAGAACTAAAGTTGTATAAATGAGCAGCTGGGCCAAGTGTGGAACTGCTACTCACTAAAACATTATCTCCTGTTACTAAAGCTACTTCCTAGACAAGCCCAAAACATGAGATCCTCTTCATTTCAAGAGGCTATTTGGTATTGATGGCTGAGTTAGTTACAGGGGTGGGACTCTACAGGTTTGCACTTATTCTCTAGAACCGGTTGTTAACATTCTAAGCAGTTTGGAGAACCGGTTGTAAGAAGAATTTACTGGCCTAATACTGTAAGGAAGGTAGGAAGGAAACATTCTGGTGTTGCTTACAGAAACTGCCTCTCCTTTAACCTTTATTGCATTCTTGGCAGGACTAGACTTCCTGTCTCAGGAACATCTCTGGAGTATTTTTCCCCTCCTTTGCTGGTATTTTGCTTGTGTGGAGTGACCATTCAAAGTTACAATGGCACTGAAAAAGTGACTTATGACCATTTTTCACACTTATGATTGTTGCAGCATCCCCACGAGAGGCCAGGCGAGGAGATTCTTGCCTCAGTGTGAGTGGTGTTGAGCTGGCCACACCCAGCCAGTCACATGACCAGCAAGCCACACCCACCAATTAAGCCACACCCACAGAACCAGTTGTCAAAAAAATTGAATCGCACCCCTGGTTAGTTATATCACTTGATATTACATTATGCCATCTCCATCTTAAAAAGAAAGATCCCTTCTCTGAAAAAGCCTAGCCAAACTGACTGAGGTAGTTACTTCACTCAGCAAGAAAACTAAATTACAGTCTGAAACCAGTAAGCTTGTGGTAAGACAGTGAAAAAACAGAAAAACTGAACCATTGATCAAGTACTCCAAACATATCACTTCTATTCTGTAACTTACCATTCTCTTTGTATCCCATGCCAAGAATAACTTCTGGTGCTCTATAATATCGTGTTACTACATATGGGGTCATCATGAAATTAGTACATGCTGTTCTTGCAAGTCCAAAGTCAAGGATTTTGAGAGTACAATCTGATTTTACTACTATATTGCTGGGTTTTAAATCCTAAAGATAAAAATGCATACAGTTAAATGCTGGAAAAGTAGTATAATCCTTAAAAGTCAGCACATTATTAGACTACCATACATGACAAGCAAACCAATTGATCAATTAATCACACTGAACAGATGCTGAAAGATTTCACGGATGCTTTCCAGCTGATTGAGAATTCCAATGAACCCTGTTCTCAATTACCTCTATTCAAAAGGTTATTTGGAACTGAAACTTTACTCTCATTTTGCCTTAGTCGTGGTATATTTTCGACAGCTGGAAAAGTGCTTAGACTTCTTTGTAAATTTTTTCTGGTGTTTATTGTTTACTAATAATACTGACAGTGTGGTCCACACTGAGGATCTCCCAAGTGAACACATTATTTTAAAAATAAATGTAAAAAGTAGAACATCTAGGTTCTACTCTTAAATTATTAACCCTAATTCTGAATAAAATGACAGGTAATAGTTAAGAACATACAGTTTTGGGCAGAGGCTAATTTGGAGAAAAAAAAGACACTCTCTAAATTTCATCTTAAGAATTGGATGCCTTCAGAGAGATGGCTCCTACACCACTACAATCAAAAGGCACCACCATCTTTTTCTACTTAGTGGATTCCCCTTTTCTGGAAAAGAAAAAAAAATAACTTAAGGTGAGAAAATATAGAGAGGGGTTGTAGCATATCAAAGACAACAATGTCTAGCTATCTGAACGTTTCTGTAAGGCATGGTGATCCCATAATATTAGCATTAAATGGTTATACAACCATTATGCATTTAAATGCAGGTATCTAACAATATCATGCTTACATTTCAAATATTTCCACTCCAAGGACATAATAGGAGGCTGGATATATATGACAATTAATGGATCCTTAGGACACAAAGTGGTGCTGCTTACTATGAAGAAGGAGGAAACAGTACAGACTCTCCTTAAAAAGCAAATAATTTGATTCTCATTATATATTTTAATATTATTCCTATAAGCTGTAGAGAGCCCCTTTGGTTTGCAGTGGAACAGAATAAATAAATTGTGCAAAACACCTGTGCATTCTTCATGTCAAAATCCACAGACAAGTATCAAAGCAACAGTATAGCTCTAAAAAATCTTACCCAATTATGTGTTTTGATAAAACCATGACAGGTAAGATTCTTAGTAACAATGCATTTAAGTAATCCATTAAAATTAATGTCATTATCTACACATTTATTTTTTGCTGAGGTAGATAAATGAACTTGAGAAAGATTTATAGAAGATGTAGATACAACAATGCAAAATAAGTGTCAATTAATAGTGTGATACAACAGCACTACCTACTCTGTGGATGATACCAGCTGAATGAAGATGTTTGATCCCACACAACATCTGGTATAAAAGATAGGACATTCTTTCATGATCCAGCTCCATATGAATAACTTGGCATAAATTAGCATCCATCAATTCCATAACCAAATACCTGAAATATTTTTTAAAAAGTATTTATTCTATTTAATGCATACACAGTTCAAATCATCAGTGTATTTTCTTCAATATAAAATAACTCCAGTACAATAAGTGAGATAACACAGGCTTAAAACTATAGTACAGGTAGTCCTTGCTTAATTAACCATTGGGACTAGCAACTCAATCACTAAATTATGTGGTCACTAATCATATGACCATGATGGATTTCTGACATCATTTCCCATTCAGTCATTAACACATGACCACAACTTGCAACTTTACTGTTGGCTTCTCCATTCACTTTCCTTATTGGAAACTGGCTGTGAAGCACACAAATTGCAAAAACATGACTGGAAAACACTGACTTCGTAAGCCCTTGCTGATTCTGAAGTGCGTAAATCTTCATCATATGATTACAGGGACCTTGTGATGGTTGTAAGTATGAGGATTGGTTGTAGAGTTACTTTTTCAGCAGCATAGTAACTTTGAATAGTTGCTCTACAGGATCGTCATTAAGCAAGGACTACCTGCATGTTTATGCAGAAATCATTTTAATCAAGGATTGTCATAGTGTTTAACAGCCAAATATGCACTTTTTTATTTTATTTTAAAGTCAAATAGAAAGTGCTTAGTATAAATGAAACAAAGAACAGAAAATTACAATTAAAATTAAATAATTGATTAAAGTGTTAAACTTGAAACATTTAACAGAATTATTAAAATTTTCTCCATGGCAACTCTGTAAGGTGAGGTGGGTCAAGAAAGACTAGCCAAAGTCAAACTCAAGCTTGAGAATAGATTAGCAGCTGGATCTTGCCAGTGCCTATCCAATGTCTTAAATATATGACTCCAGCTCAAAATTTAACAAACCAGGAAAACAAATTGGCAATAAAGACAGTATTTGTAGCTCAGAGTTGAACAAGGTCCTTGGTGATCTCTGAGCATGGTTGTTTTCTTGTAGTCCAAAACTAAGTAACAACATTCTTCTTCTCTGGAGAACGTTGAGATAATTATTGGAGAGGTGCTGTCTGCTGTTACAGATAAATTTATCATTCTTAGTTTCTGTTATATTTGTTTGTATTTTATTGTGGATTTTTATTTTTTATTAATAACTGAGAGTTCTTTGGATTACAACTACAGAAGATCGATCGACCAATTGATCGATTGGCCGGCTGGCAGGCAGGCAGGCTGGCAAGCAGGCTGGCCATCCGACTGACCGACTTTTTAAAATGGCATGCTGTCCACAACAAAGTAGAATATAGTTAAAACAGGAATGTGAACTATATACCAAACAGGTTATTGTACCCCAAACATCATTTCCAATATGCACTTTAATGGGAAAATAACTTGTCTTACTACTATTCTTAGCTGAAATTTATATAGACAGTGAAGAAATCTGGGATACCACATTTTTTGCTCCATAAGACATTCCTGACCATAAGACGCACCTAGGTTTAGAGGAGGAAAACAAGAAAAAAAAAATCTGCCTCTGCCTCCCAGCATGGTCACTAAATGAATGGTTCTAAGTCAAAAACTATTTGTATCTTTAACAATTAGGTTTGTTTAGTAAAGATTAAAAATGAACAAATTAGAGAGAGAGAGAGACAGAGATCTATATATATACATTTCTCATATTTACTGAAAGATTATTAATGATACATTAGGAAACATCATACGTTCAACTTACTGTTGGTCAAAATATGTACTTATGAAAAAAACAATAAATTAAAAAAAAATAAACTTACACATCTTGAAATTCTTCCAATGACTTCTGTGGTGTAAATACATTTAATAGACTAATTATCTGTCAAACCAGAAGTCAGACAGAAATAAAATTAGCACAACCACAAAATTGCACAATGATGATATAATAATCAGATCATCCAGTAATTGTTAATATGAAGCATTCTGGGAGTGCTAAGATCAAAGAATATACAGTACAAAGATTCTAAAATGCTACTGTAAAAATGCAATAGTGCAGTAAAGCCAAGTCTTATTAGTTTGGAGGAGGTCACAAAACCTTAAAGAGCAGTCAAGATGTTATTGTCTAAGCCATTTTAATAAATTTATAGAAATATTGGTTGCAATTTATAATGAAAGCCAGTGAACCATCATTCCACCTTCAGCAATGTTTGGCAACATTAATATATATGGTAAATAGATTTTTATGAAAAATCTGAAACTTTTTTAGTTTTTTCTAATATAATAAGAGATCTGTGTTTCAACAATATTATCTCAATTTCTTATATACAGTTTTATATGGCTGCACTGAGCACATAATTATATCTGACATTTTACGGCTGAAGTATATATTAAAGAAAAAAAACCCTTTCAAACAGCTTTCAGAGTAGATTTCTTACAAAATGAAACAAAAGCTAATGTAAATAAAGTTATTTTCAGAATAATATATTCTACACATTTCCCACCTTACAGAAAGCAATTTTCATAATTATCATAATTGGTGAAAAGTTTTAATGCAGATTTGCTACATGACATTATCTTCGACTGTAATGACAACCAACAGATACATTTACTCCAAAACTGTTATGTAAATGTTTCCAGATATTCTATTAATACTCAAATGTACTAATATTATTAATCATTAAAGTTTTCTGCCCCCCCTTTTTGTGCCTTCAGATAACAGATAACAGATAATCAGAGTTGGAAGGGACCTTATATAGGTCATCTAGTCCAACCCTCTGCCCAAGCGGGAGACCCTACACCATTTCTCACAAATGGCAGCCCAATCTCTTCTTGAAAGTCTCAAGTGATGATGCTCCAACTTCGGAGGGCAAGCTGTTCCATTGGTTAATTGTTCTCACTGTCAGAAAGTTTCTCCTTATTTCCAAGTTAAATCTCTCCTTGTTCAGTTTCCATTATTTCTTGTCTGGCTTACAGGCGCTTAAGAAAATAACTTGACCCCCTCCTCTCTGTGGGAGTCCCTCAAATATTGGAACACCACTATAATGTCTCCCCTAGTCCTTCTCTTCACTAGACTAGCCATGCCCAGTTCCTGTAACCATTCTTCATATATGTTAGTCTCCAGTCCCCTAATCATCCTGGTTGCTCTTCTCTGTACTCTTTCTAGAGCCTCAACATCTTTTTTATAATGTGGTGACCAAAACTGTATGTAATGCAGTCCTCTAGGAGTGCTCTTACTAAGGCGTTATAGAGTGGTATTAGTATCTCACTTGATTTTGATTGTATTCCTCTGTTAATGCAATTTAGGATTGCATTAGCTTTTTTGGCTGCTGCTGCACACTGCTGGCTCATATTTAGCTGGTTGTTCACCAAGATTCCAAGATCCCTCTCACAGTTGCTGCTATTGAGCCTGGTTTCACAGTCTATATGTGTACTTTTGGTTTTTCTTAAGTGTAGGACTTTACTTTTCTCTACATTGAATTTCATTTTGTTGATATGGCCCAGTGTTCTAGTCTGTCAAGATCCATCTGGATGTTGAGCCTATCTTCTTGGGTTTCATGTCAGAGTTAACTCCTAGCAACTGCATAGAAAATCCCTGCAGTTTTTCAAGCAAGGTTTCAGAAATGGTTTGCCATTGTTTGTTTCTATAGTTGAGAGAGAATGACTGGCTCAAGCATTTTATTTTATTAGCCACATATAAAAACTTGCTTATATAATTTTACACCTCAGTGTAAGGCACAATAAGCTATATGCTATTAAAATGTTAAAATTTATGAAATTAGCAACAATGTAATAAAAGCTGCTGTGCTAATACGTCATAACAGTAATTATACTAAATAAGCCTAATGCAAGAAATGGTTGAAAATTCCTCAATAAAAACATACGAATATGTTTTTATTGACATTTTTGTGAAGTATTTCTCACATTCCTAGATTCTCCCCCCTCCCCCCTCCATCCATCCATCCATCTCATGATTTGATAGTCATTTTGTTTCAATATACAATACATATTTTCAATATATGCTACATTAAATTTACTCACATTTTTGTGATTCACACACTTTAGCAGCACTAGTTCTCTGTAAGCTCGCTTTGCATGAGTTTGATTCTGGAAAGGGCGACTCAGCTTCTTTACAGCAACATTTATTCCAAGGACAGTATCAAATGCAGCACTGAAACATTGAAGCAGAAACATTCCAGTTCAGGTTCTTTGAAAACAAGACTAGTGTGTGCTGAAAGCAATGACAACTTGAGCCAACTAGCATTCTGCTCTGAGCAGTGCACATAAAACTCCTGCTTTCCCAACTAGGGTCATGGCCAGCATACTGTATTGCTAAACTGAGTGAATGGGTAGGAATGAGGAAAGATAAGATTAGCATCCAATGTGTATTCAAAGGGAATTCTTCAGGGGTAGGGAGACAAACAAGCATTAATGCAGTTACTGTACAGTGATTGACTGGAGCTCCAGAATGAAATAAGAATTCCCTCCAATGATTGCCCCTATAAATTTTAGAAGTATACCAAGAACTTTCTGGCAAAGGGTTA
Organism: Laticauda laticaudata; assembly: GCA_004320025.1. Taxonomy (NCBI): domain Eukaryota; kingdom Metazoa; phylum Chordata; class Lepidosauria; order Squamata; family Elapidae; genus Laticauda; species Laticauda laticaudata. Next base: position 31,110 of record BHFT01048245.1, on the reverse strand, counting down.
AACAGTCCCAGATGAGACAGGAACCCTGGATATCCAGTCCCAGAAAAACCATGTCCCTATAGCAACTCTTCAACAATAACATTAAAATGTAAGGTGGTAATATATGTCTGATTTTGAAGAGCTATTCATTGATCCATACATTTCTGCACCCCTGATGCAATGCTATATGTTCTCTAATCTAAATTCATCTAACAGATAACCAGTGTCTGGAACCCTCCGCCCAAGTGGGAGATCCTACACCATTTCTGACAAATGGCAGTCCAATCTCTTCTTGAAAGTCTCAAGTGATGGCACTCCCACAACTTCTGAGGGCAAGCTGTTCCATTGGTTGACTGTTCTCACTGTCAGAAAGTTTCTCCTTATTTCCAAGTTAAATCTCTCCTTGTTCAGTTTCCATCCGTTATTCCTTGTCTGGCCTACAGGTGCTTTAGAAAATAGATTGACCCCTTCCTCTCTGTGGCAGCCCCTCAGATATTGGAAGACCGCTATCATGTCTCCCTTCGTCCTTCTCTTTACTAGATTAGCCAAGCCCAGTTCCTGCAATCATTCGTTGTATGTTTTAGCCTCCAGTCCCCTAATCATCCTGGTTGCTCTTCTCTGTACTACATTGTTTGTTACCATCTTTAGTTTGCTCAAACACCTGAGCTATAATATAAGTCATCTAGCTCTTTCTTAAAGTGAATGCCAAGAGTTAGGATGCTGCTTTTGGCTGAGTTATTAAAATATAGTTCTTGCTTAATGACCAGTTGCTTAGCAATTGCTCAAAATTACAACTGATCTTTCCAGAACTATTACAGCCTGTTTTCAAAGCACCAACAGCCACACACAGCTCACAGCTGCATGATCATATTTTGGGTACTTGGAAACCAGCTCATATTTACAACTGTTTGTGGTGTCCATGGACACATGGTTGATTTTCAGATATTTTTGCTGGTTGGTGGTGTTTACTCCCAGTTTCCAACAAAAAACATCCACTGGGGAAAATGGACTTGCTTAACTACTATAGCATTCACTTAATGACTGTCACAAATAAGGTTGTAAAATCAGGTATAGTCGCATAGCCACATAGCGACCTGCTTAAGCCACAACTTAAAGATCATAATTCCTAATTCAATTAGAGTTGTAAATTGAGGTTTTTCTGTACAGTACTGTACAATTTGGATATGTTTATTTTGGTAGCCTCATAAACCTCAGTCATATTTTCCCCATATCTCTTTAGGCTGAATGACTGTCGTGGTTGAAGGCAGAGAGAGGAGGCTGGCACTGGGAGGACCCAGCCACTAACCATCTAACAATTCTTTTATATGAAGTATTTAAAATTTGGGTAATTTTAACACTTTACTATTTTACTGCTCCTAGAGGTAGATTGTACTTTAACAGTTTATATTAGTGTTTGCAAATAAAAGATGAAGACTCTCAAGTCAAGCTTGTTTCCTGAGATTTGATTAACACACTGTAACAGCTTGCTTGTTAGCAATATCTAACTGTTTTGCCATTGTCAACTGCCAGGTTATTTTTTAAATAATTTAGCCTACTGTCCCAGGATTCCTTGGGGGCTCCCCATACAAATAATTCTTCTAAATTTTTTTGGGATTAACCAAGAAAAGATAGGTGCTGCTATTTGTTTGCCTACTCACCAAACAATGCCTTGAGCCCCAGAGCCTATAGGTTTCAATTGCTGGTAGCGTTTTAGTACAGTGAATGTTGAATCTGCAACTTGAACACTGTAAAACTGTGTGTCACATTTATTCTCACTCATGTTGTTGTGTCATGTAGTCTTTGTCTCAGAATTTGGCAGTTTTCAGGATCTGTGTGAAAATAATTTTTGAAATGTGAAATGTTTTTTAAGATAGATGACCTTTATTGTCACTTTTTACTGTGACCACACTGGCACACATTAAAAATGAAATTCTGTTGCTGTTCTCAAAAGAAAGTATACATCGACCCATACCCATACATAATACAGATATACAAAAGAAAGTATACATCTACCTATACCTACACATAATACAGATATATACATGCTAGATACATACATGCATACATACATACATACATGCATACATACATACATCTACACCTGTCCATTTTGACTGAGAATCTCCATAGACAGGAAACTTGAGAGTTCACAAGGTTGATACTATATGGAACAAAACTGTGACTGAATCTGGATGTTCTGCTTCAGATACCATGAAGCCTCCTCCCAGAAGGTAAAAAAGGAAAACAGGTCATGAAGAGGATGTGTAGTGTGCCAAACAATACTTCAGACCCTGCTTAAGCATCACTTATGTGCTATGTCCTGGATAGAAGGAAGTGAACTACCAATTATCTTTTCTGCCATCCTCACCATTTTCTGAACTGCCTTCCTGTCCGAAGCAGTAATGCTTCCAAACCAGGCAGTAATGCCATATGACAAGATGCTCTCAACTGTCCCTCTACAGAAAGCAGGAAGGACAGGTTGTTTTTTTCTTGGCAGAATAGATGAACCTTACTGTAATTATTATACTGTACTATCTTATAGCACCTAAGCTCTTCTCTCATTCCATAAATTATAAAACATTACATTATATTGCAGCAAATCATTTGGAGCGCTATAATGCACTATATGGATTTTCCTCAGTCAAAACAGTATGCAGAACAGAAACAGAGCCCAGTGAGTGGATAGAAGATAGTAATCTCCCAGCACACACCTAGTGGCCCAATTGGAATTATGAGATTGCTGATCTGAAACACGTTATCTTAAATTGTCTGTTCCACATAACCTACATTAACAGCATGGAATGGCTTGTTCTAGTACAGTATGTAAAAACATCCCTGTCACACTAGACCTGTGATAGCAAACCTATGTCATGCGTGCCAGAAGTGGCACACAGAGCCACTTCTGCTGGCATGTGAGAGGTCACCTGAAAGACCCCTACTGCGCATATGCATGCGCCCCCACTAGCCAGCTGATTGTAGAGTATCTGCCATGCATGTGCAGGGGAAAATACGCACGTGGGATATGTGCACAGAGTGCTGTGCAAGGGGGTATAGAGGCACATGGTGAGCATGCAGGAGGTCGCATGTGCATGCGGAGGGGGGCGTGGGGAGTTGTGCATCCATTGCATCATGGGTGCATGCGCGTCCAAGCGTGCGCGCACACTTTTGGTACACAACGTGTAAAAGGTTCGCCATCACGACACTAGACTATCTAAACTTATTTTCAGGCAGTCTTATAGTATCCCTACAATGAAACAGAAGTAGTCATGATGACATGCTCAAGGCAAATAGTAAGTAGGGCAACTTTGTTCAAGGGTAAGAAGTCTATGTGGATGGATGTCTTGCTCCCTAGGCCAAATTACAGTAACTGGTCCAAATGCTGAACAACTTCCTGTAATTTCAATGGTAGACTTCAAGAAATAACAAATGTAGCTTCAAGAAATGTTTGCTGTAGTTACAAAGTATCATAACTGCCTTAAATTCTATTCTATTGTACTGTAACACACATATTATATGCCACATATAATATAAGATAAAATAAGATATTATAGCTAGATATAATTTGTAGCTAGATGTAATATTTGTTACAGTTGTGAAAATAACTGAAGTGGTTTACTTAAAAAAGCTTTTTTTTAGTTGAGTTGTGTCATTCTTAAAAAAGAACAGATCATTAAGAATGTTTAATAAAGTACCATATGGCCTGTTTTCAACAATGCGGTAAATGAATTTAAAGAGTTTGTCCATAAAAATAAATAATAATGACAGAGAAAAGAAGCAAAAATGAAGAAGGTAGAAGTAGCCCTAAAAAGAACAGAGTATAGAATTAATTTATTTTATTTTCAATTACACAAACAAAAAACATCTGTATGATGACTTCTGATTGCTAAAATGTATTACGAAAAGAAAGTTTACAGTTCAGCTTTTTACTCTGAATATTATGCTTTTACCACCAAAAGAAATCTAGAACTGTAATTATTTTGATAGCTGAAGCATGCAAAAGATAAAAAAGGTTTTATCATCACTGAAATTTTAGGGCTCTTCATTCAAAAATAATTTTAATTTGTAGAAACAATAGTTATAAAATATAACCCCTCATCAAGCAGCATTAAGAGCTTGATTTTTGAATGAAAAAAATAAATATCTATATTAAATATTTGTAGTTAAAATAAAATCTATACTTATAAAGGTAATCCTCTCATCTTGCATTAATAAGCCTGGAAACCGAGAATAATCACTGAATCAATTCTTATTGTTCATTGTCATTATTGTTAAGGAAAATGGGTAATAAACCAACATCAAGATTAGTTAATGAAATATTGTTTGGTAATTTTCCTCATACCTTGAAGAACTTTCAAGCAAAAAAACAATGCCAAATTCTAATTCAGCATTCTCTCCAAAGATGGTAATACATAAAATACAGCGTGGAAACTTTATAATCAGTATGGTCTAATTTTAGTATAGTATAACTGTAGTTCTCAAGTTCCTTTATGAATTTTATGTTGAAATATGTTTATGTTTGAAATATTTTAAAATTATGAGAAAAAAGTTCTAATAATATTTATAAATTTTAAATCTCATATTCTTACCCCGAATCTAAGTTGAATTAAAATTAATTAATTGAATTAAAAAATTTTAATATTTTCTAATGGTTAACATACCCCAATTCTCTAGGAAGCCAATTTAGGACAGAAATCCAATATTATAAACAATTTTTATAAGGATAATTTCACATTATTTTATCACAAACAGAAATACATGATAAATTAATTGAAAATGAATCTATACTTCATTGTTTTTAGGACCATCCAGATTTCTGATATTTCTAAAGAACCTCTTGCTATGGCTCCTAAATAAAACTTGTAAAGTTTTGATCTGAAAGCATATTTGTCCTGAATTACAGTAAATATTAGCAAAAAATAAATAAAAGCAATTCTCTAAACAGCAATACTTCATTAACCTAACCTTTCCAGTTATGTGCTTTATAAACAATATGTAGCAATAATTAAATGAATTTAAAGTAACCATTATATTACAGCTCAGGTCCAAACTGTCAAAGCATTTTATTAGGGCAAATAGACCTGCTAGTATTTTTTAATATTAATTATTGCCTTACCAGCACACTGTTCCACAAATGTGTTTCCAATCTCTGGATGCAACATTCTGTTTTTCTCCCAAGTGATGAAAATATTTACAGGAAAAATTGCATGTGAAGAATGTACATATTTCCACTGTATGGACATAAGGAGTTCTCCTTCACATCTCAGATTTATTCCACAGAATGCAAGAGATAGGATTGAGAAAACTGATCTGCCAGCAATGTCTGTAAACTTGATGGATGGACACAACTGGCGATAAAGGAAGTTTTTCCTTCATAAATAAGTAAGGTTCAGATATATTAAATGAGCAGGAAGAGACTTCTGGGTCTCTACTCTGTTGATAATATTTGCACTGTATGCTATCATCTAGATCAGGATGGAGAACATTTGAATATAGAAATCAAACTACATGTACAATTCAATCCCCCAACCTTGCAGAAGAACCATATAAAGTTATCCAATGGTGTAGTAGTATCATTGAGGTGGGATTTATTTACTCTTTCAGTAATCTTTTCGGGGTTCACTTGCTTTATTTATTGTGAATCTTTTTACACAGATTTGTTTTTTCCACTCTAAACAACAACATTTCATATTACTATAATTTGGGCAATTAAAGAATATTAAAACTTTGCAATTTCTATTTATTTGACTTTGGGAAAGCACGCCAAGCCAAAACTTTGATTACTCTGACACCAAATTTTGATTGTACAATGTTATAACTGGAGGTTACAAGTGCAAGTACTTGTATAAGGACTATACAGATAATCTTTGACTTATAACAGTTCGTTTAAGCCCCTGTCCCACTGTACCAAAGGATGCAAAGAGGATGTAAAACGTTAAAAAAAGCTTGCCATCCGTTGGAAAACGCTATGCATCCGTTGTGTACTCACGTTAGCTGTACCCTCATCGCCTACGCTGTTTCATAACGCTATCTCCAGATTCCCGTCTACCCTGAGATTCATCGCCAAGGAATTTTGAGCCTGCAAACTTTTTGAACGCTCGCCCTGATGAACTCTCGCCCCGCCTATGATATGTAATCGAACTCCGCGACATACGGGCCAACAACATCCGACCCCTGCCTCCCGCCATCACATCCCGTCCGAACCGTCGCATGTACCTTCCTCATCCACGTCCTCTGGACATCCCTCCGCTCACGCACTCCACATGCCGCTGCCAGGTTAACGGTAAAGAGGGAGGAGGACACCCCGAAGGTTACACTCGGAATCCACACCAACGTTTAGTTGCGACGGAACTCAACATCACACGAAGCACGATCTTAAGCATATGCATCTTCTATATAAAGGACTTAAAGTGGACAAACAGTTTGTATCCTGGGATTTCTGGATATTGAGCGACTGATCTTTGCACGTATGTCTAAGATAGCTATGTAGAGGACACCCCTAGCGGAAACGATCATTTCCTATAAAGGGGGAGGATCACCTGGATCTCAGTTATGAGTCTCAGAAGCTAGATGAGAGTCTAGCAAATAGAGTCTGTGGCTTTTCGCAGGTACTCGTTCTCCTCAGACCGCCCATTCCATGCACCATCCTCCTCATGGTACTCGGAAACGGTCGTACCTGCTCTCTTCTTCCTTCTCCTTTCCCTTCGCCTCTGGCAGGGGCTTCAGCAGGGGCCTCAGGGGCTTGAGCAGCAGCAGACTTCAGCCAGCAGGGCTTTGAGGGCTTAGGGCTGTCCCCACAGCAGCAAGCAATAGCGTAGCAGCAAGCAGCACCATGCATCAGAAGAAGCACCAGCAGCTTCAGAGTCAGTAGCAAGGGGTGGAATGTGTGGTTCTGTCCTTCTTGCCAGGGCTGGCAACGGATAGTAGGCAGAGGCTTCTCGTTCTTCCGTGACTTGGACGGAACACTGGTGATCTTTGATAGATGTGAATGGTGGGCAGATACGTCTTTCTTTTGAATGCTGACTGCGGCGAGCGATGCGACTTTATATTGCGGAGTCTGAGGCCATAGTGCATACTCCACGCACTAGTAACAGTGTTGACCGCTTTGCATTGATATAACAATCTGCCTCGGCATCCACTTATGCATCTAATATAGGGTCCGTGATGCATTGCGTCGTCCGGCTTATGCTGTCCGGCCCTGTTCCGCTAATTGCGTCGCTTCGCTATATTCTCGCTCCGGTAACCCTGACGGATGTGCATCCCGCTTCTCGCCGCTTCCATCCGCTGTCATCCGCTAGGCTTCCTACGAACATCCATTTAACATCCCCGCTACATCCTACCCCCGTCCGTTTTTTTCCGTTCTTTTCCATTCTGTTTATGCAAATTTTCACCACTTTTTGGAGCAGATGACAATGGATGGAGCTACCCCTGAAATTTTGCTTATCCGCTGTGTCCTTTATGCATACATTTTGTGTCCGTCGGCCAGTGGCACAGGGCCTTAAATGACCAAAATTACAATGACACTAGAAAAAGTGACTTATTACATCTTCGTGACTTTTCACATTTATGATTGTTGCAGTCTCTTCTCAATTTGTTCAAAATTTGCACAGTTGGCAATTGTCTCATATTTATGATGGTTACAGTGTCCTGGGGTTATATCATCACCTTTTGCAACCTTCTGACAAGTAAAGTCAATGGGGAAGCCAGATTCACTTAACTGCAATTATTTGTTTAACAATGGTGTCAAAAAAGTTCTTAATGGGACAAAACTTACTTAAACAACTGTCAAACAGAAGCAACAGAAGCAACCGTCAAACAGAAGCAACAGAAATTTTGGGCTTGACAGTGGTCGCAAATCAAGGACTACCTGTATGATCCATAGTAAAGACAATTTTAGAAGCATTGATGATTTATAGCATCATGCTCTCATTCCATCACTAGAGGTGTTATTATAAGCTGCCCATTCCTGATTTAAACTCAAATTCAGAACCAACTGTCCTTAGAAAGCCACTGAATCACAAGGAATACTTTTTAAATATATTGCTAGCCATAGACCAATTTTTTGTTCTGTAGTAAAGACAGTATCTGTATGGTTGGTTGCCAGATGAGAAAAGAGAAGAGCTCCTTTGATGTAACTTTGAACTGGCATCCACTCAGGCAAAAGAGGAAGCTTTCCACTAATCCTCCTGAATTCATGGATGTGTTCCTTGATGGGTCGTCCTCCCTGCTTTAGGTTGCTGAGCTCATCTTCCACATAGAGGTTCTCCTTTGCCTTCTCAAATCTGGCCTCAAGCAGTCGTAGGGAGTCATCTACATCCTACAGTTGGGGAGGGGGCTTCTCTTGTGGAGGGTTGCTAGCCATCCTCTTGCTTCTCCCACTAGTCCCTCAGAAATAGTATTCACCATGGTTCTGGGGAATAGCTAGAGGTGTCCATAGCGTTCTAGGTGGATCTCAGTTGAATCAAGGAATAGAGCTAGCTGGTCTGGGTCACCATCAAATTTCTTCCTGAACCGGGGCAGTTCATTGAGTACTGCTCTTCTCTCCTCCTGTCGCCTTCTGTAAGCCTGCACTTGAAGTGGCTGGCCTTCTTCCTCAGCTCTAGTTTGCGCAGGGGAAGGGACTGCCTGCTGTGTGTAGGAGGCACCGGCTGCAGCTTTGGACTCCTTTTTCTTCTGCTGGGTGGAGAAGGAGGGCTGTGGTCTCGCCTGTTTCTCCTCACTTCAAAGGGCTCTATAAAAACTCCCCTCTGTTTTGGGCAGCATGATGGGCTGTCATCCCGAATGGTGGCTCAGTCAAATTCCTCCCTCAGTTGCTCCATGGGTCTCCCCTGGGATTCTGTCAGGGACTTTGGGGCCCTGGTCTGTGCCCAGTCCCACATCCAATCCACTCTTCCCAGTTCACTCAAGGGCCTTCTCCCTTTTTGGGCCTGGGGTGGGGAAATTCAGCCTCAGAGGCTTTAGGAATTTTCTTTTTCCACCAGTACTTATCTGGTTTTCTTTCCTCCGTTGGAGCAGGTTTCTCCGCTTCGGAATTCAAGGGGGTTGACCTCCAGCTTTTATTATGCTATCAGCTTCTGTTTGCTTCTGGCTGGAGGTCAAGTCTGTTTCTCCTTCTGATAGCCTGTCCTCTGCCATGGCTGCCTGAGTTTCTCTCCACACACCCGATGGTGGGGAGCAATTGAAGAAGTCTGGCCCCAGGGCCCCAGTAATACTGATTTATTATGAGAGTTGGCATGCTGTCAGGATTCCAGCAATCACCCTAATTAAATCATGATTCTCGAGCCAAACTTCAAAAAAACTTCAAAGGATTTATTAGAGGCGACATACTGGCATTGCCCTGTATGAAGCCAATTCTGGCATACATAATTTACAGTCACCTGTAATACTGTTTCCCGCCTCCCCTATGGATGCCTCATAAACCAGATTCTCCAATTAAGCATGTTCATGGCCTGGGTGTCATCAATCACGTTCTCTAATTAAATATAGTCACGGGCAAAAGCTCTGGTAGTTCAGTGACAATCTTTTAAAGATAAGTGTTGGAATGTACTTTCAATTTCAAACTGCTGCACTGCTCTTCTAGATTTCCTTCCCCCCATCCTTTTTTATGGCAACTATGAAAACAGGCATCAGAATGTTTTATGAGTTAACAACAACCATTGTGTTGAAACAACTGTTTTGCATGCCTTCAATGGTATTCTGTGCATTGGCAGAAGACAATTCTTTGAAATTATGTATTCAAGCAAAGTAAAGTAGTCTATCTTCATACTTAGATTGGAGTACTGATGTACAGCAACTTGCTGTTCTGTGTCATACTACTTTCCTCCAGTTATCAATTTATGCAGCTCCATCAACCAAAATATTGTCAAAGAAATATTATATAACACAAAGAAATGTTATAGATACTAATATAAAAATAGAAAGCTTTTATTTCATATACCATTTAAAGTCTTAATGGCTGTATTTTCGAGGGTACTAACAAACGTGTGTATTTAAAAGTCTAATTAGCAATGAAATTCTTGATAAGTCAACTAATATTTTAAGAGGGAATATGCTTATAGATATGCAGAAAGCAAGAGAGATATTGCATGGACTCAAGCAATGGTAAAGGAACTCAATGCTTTAAAAAATATTATTTCAAACTAATGGCTAGTTTGAAATAACAGACTAGTTACTGTAATTGGGCATATCTACAAAAGGATGCTTTGCTTCAGGTGTCAAATTTCAAGAAAAACACCCTCTTGGACCTGCTTTGCTAAGCAACAGGAACCCTTCATTTTTAAGAGCAGAGAAAAGCAGCTTTCCTCAGTATTCTCTAGCACTTGCAAAATTAAAAAAAGCCTTCTATAAACAACTGCACGGAAGCCTTTTCTGGATTGGGTGAGCGATACAGGCTCCTGCTTTTGAATATACTGGAGAATGCTAAGAGTAGGTAAGCTGCAAAAAAATCCTTTCCTTTTAGCAGTTAGCTGTGCTAGATGAAAAGATTACTACGCTTTATTTCACAGATGTTGCAACTTTGCAGAAGAAAAAAGCATAAAGAAATTTTCAGATGCTAAGAAGTATTCTAAGGTAAAAATTACTTCTTTCTTATTTTACTAGAATCATATCTTTCCTTTGCGGCATGAAACAGTTTATTGACATAAATATGTATATCATGTATATATCCATGTATTATAGTTCAGAGCGCTAATTTTTTTAGTAGAGAGGATGTTTTAGAACCTAAAAATAATTAATTATGTGCATTCTACCTCTTTGAAAATGTGTATTACAGGGCATATGCTTACCACTTTTTTTTGCTATTTTGAATATTAGGCCTGAAATTGTGATGGTCAAGCTTCAAGAATTCAGGTCTGTAATTTCCAAGCATCCAAAGCTGAAACAGGTAGCTCTGAAAGAACCAAGAAGAAAATTGAAAACAAGGGAATAAATGTGTGAGCAAACAGCTGTTTTTAAATGTGATTTTCTCCTAACCATCAGCATGCTCCATCCGTCAATATCAAGAACATATCGTGTGTATTGTTTTCTATGCAATGAACAGATGCCAAGATACTGTTTGTATTCCTTCCTGTTTTCCATCAACCAGCTTCCTGTATATGCTGTACACTTTTCTAGTACAATTGAATATGGACAACTAATTTTTTAATATCACTGACGTGAATTTGAATTGTACGCATAACTGCATTCATATCAACATCAGCAAGTTTGTGATTCCATTTTTCTCATTTTAAAAATTACATTTTAATATTTTTGGCAATTCAAAAGTATAGTATGTAAAGAAATTAATTTAAAGAAATTAAATCAAGAACCATGTCTTATATTAACAGGACAGTATGCAATTCATATTATTTTTGTTAAATAGTCTAGGAAACTTCAAAGCAAAATCTTCTAATAATGACTAACACCAAACTACAGCTGGTCACGTATTAATCAAATGACTAAATCAAAAGTAAAGTACTGTTCCACTGCAAATGTATCAAATAGCTACTTGTCACAAATCTATTGTGAAAACAACAGACTGTTAGAAGTTTATTTTATTGAGTATTTTATGAAATATAATAAAAATCTTTATATGTTGATATATACATTTACCTAGTAAAAACAACTTTTCTATTTTATGGGAAAACCTTTCCCAAATAGCAAAACATATTGAAGCCTATTTAAAAGACTGAAATCTTTCAATTTATAATGTATAAGAAGTAAAAGAATGTGAGAATGATGAACATATGCATAGAGCTTGCTGTACTCCTTTTTGGGAATATGGGAAACCAAGGAACGGAACAAGAAATAATCAGCAAAATAAATTAAAGGCAAAAACTAATACGTAATAGAAAAACAGTCCAAAGTTTATAGGCTATTTATCATATTTCCCCAAATTTTTCCAATCTAACAGATCATCCTTGCTCCATCATGTTCATACACAACTTCATATCTTATAATTGTTAAGCTTATCAATTCCATACAATCAATTTTCTCAGTTTGTTTCTTCTCTGTAAGCCTTTTCCTTCATATATTTGTTTTACAATTTGATTCTCATTGATCAATCTACTTCAATTTACTTCTGTACGTGATACAGTTTTGTATTAGATTTACAACAGTATTTAAAATTTGTGTGGTAATGTTAGCTTTACCACACAAAAATTTCAAACGCTCTATTACTATAGTCAACTCAGCTTTATATTTCTCCTGAGATAACTACACTGACATACCCAATACAGAATGGACAAAACCAGGTTTTTTTTTGTACATAGACACTTTTGCTACTTTTGACAAATATTCTTCACAACAAATTATATGCAGTCTCTTTATAAATATCAGCATTGTGTACATAAATTATATCTGCAGCCATATCCCCATCTTTAATATCCATTTTCTATGAAAGTACACAAATTCATCTCCTTGCTCTAGTTTTCATATGTATGTATCTTAAAAGTATCCACTCCTCTTTAATTGTCATATCTATCATGATCTTCTATATGTAAATTTCAGATCCAAATTCTTCATATTACTATGCCCTGTCTAATGTATATAACCTCCTCATTTAGCAACTGCATTCCATTCCAATGATTCTTGTTCAGTGGTCACTAAGTGAATCAAAGTACTGTTTATTCAATAAATGACCAGCAAAGTTTGAAAAAAAAATACAACATCAAACTAAAATAAAATAGATGAGATAAAATATTAGCGTAACAAAGATAAAATTACAAAAATGTAGCATACACTACTAAAAATAAACCTAAGTGTCAATAAAAGAGAAGTTGTCATTTCTGAGACAGTTATATTTATTTTAATCAGGGCATCATGGAATTTAACTCCTACACATGAGAAAATGTCCTGGAAATTTAGATATTAAAGGCAGAATATAAGCAAACCTGTGGAATTTACAATGTAATAACACAGGTGATCAAAATGGTTTTGATCACCACAGGGGCAGTCAAATGCTCAGTTAATGGGATTTTGAAATATCTGCCTCGCAGCAGGACAGATGGTAAAATGTTATTCTGGCACTGAAAAATGCTATCCTCAGTTTGGGAAAAAAGTTAGACTTTGCTGATTCCTAAATACCCTCATTAATCTAATTTCTGCCATGTTGGAGCAACCTATTAAGTCCAGCCTGAAATCCATATTCCTGATCACTGAGAGAAAAAGAGAGATACTGTGAAGAACACTGGTTGCTGCCATCTCATTCAGATAACAATACATTATCCTATGTCTGAACTCTTCTGTTTTCTCACGGAATAGACATGATAGCTTGTTTAAGCTCTCATTTTCCTGAGCTGTTCCTCCTCACATAGGGAGTATAGCACTTTAAAAATGCTATTATTTAGAAGTTCAGTTCTATGCCTTAATTAGTTTATTAGACACCTTAGTTTTTTGATGATGCTGCCAGAAGCTGACCAGACCTTTACACTAAAGGCTTTTGTTATAAGGGGCATAAAATTTGCTCTTAGTTTGCATTAGTTGGAAAATTATTTTTTACCATCATATTTTTGAATGGTCTCTAACCAAGGTGGTCACTAAATGAGGAGTGGATGTACTGCAAATTATTCACATACAAAAGTGTACACACATTCATATCTACAGAAAACACATCTCCTTACTCAGTGTTGAATTATGTATTATGCATTTTATTCCATTTCATCACATACTTTACTTCTAACATTCATGTCTTATTGCATTCAACAACCAACTTTCAAATTGCGTTCACATTACATAGCTGAAGCCAACATGCACTTTTCCGATATCAACAAACATACAACAAACTTTTTCATAACTATACACTTTTCAGTGCTATGTATTACCCCTTTTAGGAACAATAAGAACAAAAATATAAGGCCACGTTATTATTAACAATTGTCTGCCTCTAATGCAGAGAATATTAACCTTGATATTAGCAGTCTACAGTATATTCCTATAGTATCAAATCAGTATTTTAATCTTACTTTCTATTAAAATTTGAAAAAAACTGTTAACATTACTAGATGGTGAACTGAGTTGTAAATCTAGGCTTAATTTTTTAATGTTCATATGGCAGATAGTTCTCAACTTACAACTAGTCATTTAATGACTTCAAAGTCATGAGAATTTAAAAATCTACTTATAACATATCCTCGAAGTTACGCTGGCACAGAATCATATGGTCACATTTCAGGCACTAGACAACTGGTTGCAATGTCCCAAGCTCATGTGACTATGATTTGCAAGGTTTCTTTTTCGCCAATTTCAGTGACTAAGAACAGAAGAAAAAGTATAATAAACTTTAAAAGTAGCAAGTCTATAAGATCATAGAAGATAAGGATGCTTCAGATCTCTGCTCTGATGCAACAGTATCTAATTAGACCTTTTCTGTTGCTATGCCCGACCTTTAAAATAATGATGATCCTCTTAGTTTTCTGTAGAGTTTTAAAGATCTGGCTTTTCCCCTTCAATGAATCCATACTGTGAACATGTTTTCCCCCCATTTTATTGTTCTTTTTCTGATATTTAGAATATCAGAGTCATCAACTTAAATAAATGACTCCAACAAATAAAAAATAGAAGATAAAAATCTGTTACATCATTAATCTTACTTCCAACTGAACTATTTAATATATCAATAGTCAATACTGATTTAAAAGACAGCTATAAATCTCACACAAGTGACTCCAAATATTGCCAGGCAGAGCCTATTGCATTAAACAATTAATACAGCTTCAATGGTTAATTCCTATCCTTTTTCTATTAATATGTATTTTAAATAACACTTCATAGGCACAAAAGAGAGATGGGATAGTGGCTACACAAAAGAAAGTTAGGCAGAAGTTTTCTTGAAAGTTAAGCCTGTCAAAATTAATGAATTTCTGAAATGAATATGTGGGGGAGTCTGTCACCGAACAGTGAGATTTATCTCATTATACACTGCTCAAAAAAATAAAGGGAACACAAAAATAAGACATCCTAGATCTGAATGAAATATTCAATATTATAGATATATATAGATATGATAGATGTGAAATCAAAATACACAAAATATCAATTGGAATGAATTTAGCAACCATGGAAAGTTGGATTTGAGTTCTCAAAATTAAAGTGGAAAAACACTACAGGTTGATGCCAACTTTGAAATGCAATGTCTTAAACACGTCAAGAAATGAGGCTCAGTAGTGTGTGTGGCTCCGTGCTGTGACTCTACAATGCCTGGGACATTTTGCTCCTCATAGAGGTGGGTGATGGCTCCCCTGAGAGATCTCTCCACAACTGGACTAAAGCATCCCCCAGCTCCTGGACCTGTTGGTGCAATGTGGCGTTGGTCGGATAAGGAGGAGAGACATGATGTCCAGATGTGTCGAATTGGATTTCAGGTCTGGGGAACGGGCAGGCAGTCCATAGCATCAATGCCTTCGTTCTTGCAAGGAATGCTTGAACACTCAGCCATGAGGTCTAGAATTGTCTTGCATTAGGAAGGAACGGGCCCGCACCAGCATGATGGTCTCACAGGGTTGAGGATATTCATCTCAGTACCATGGCAGTCAGGCTACTCTGGCAAGCAATGGAGGTGTGCGGCCCCCTAAGGAAATCACCGGTGCCAACATTACTAGCCACTGCAAACCGGTCATGCTGGAGGATGTTGCAAGGAGAGAATGTTCTCGCATGGTGTCTCAGACCTCTGTCACGATCCTTGTCAAATGTGCTAGATGTGAAGAGGCGAAATTGTGCATCTTGGTGTCTCTCTTGAAATTGCCAACATCCTGGACAGTGTTGGGCTTGTAATAAACCACACTAATGAACGTCGGCCTCATAGAGTCTGGTTTCTTGGCCAATTTTGAGACCACATGCATTTGTGCCACTGGAGGTCATTTTGCAGGATTCCTGGCAGTGCTTCTCCTGTCTCCTTGCAAAAGCAGAGGTAGCGGGTCCTGATGCTGGGTTTTTGCCCTCTACGGCTTCTCCGTCTACTGATAACTGGATGTCTCCTGGTAGGTCTCCATGTTCTTGGATATAGTTGACAGACCAGCAATCCTTGCCACAGTCGATTGATGTGCCATTCTGGATGAGCTGCACTACCTGACATTGTGTGGGTTGTAGATACGTTTCCTGCTACACTAGAAGGAAGCACCGCCAGCATTAAAAGTGAACCAAACTCAGCCAGAAGCTAGGACTGAGAAGTGGTCTGTGGTCACACGCTGCAGATATATATTTGGGGATGTCTTCTGCACTGCTATGTTTTCCACTGTTGTCCTTTTCATTTGCACAACAGCTGTGAATTGGTAGAATTGATTGTCAATCAGTGTTGCTATCTAAGTGGACAGTTTGAATTCACAGAAGTGTGATTGACTTGGAGTTACATTGTGTCGTTTAAGTGTTCCCTTTATTTTTTTGAGCAGTGTAGTATAGCATAAATAATACTTTATTGATGAGCTAACATTTAATATAAAACAGCACTTCAAGATAAAACAGATTAATATATTTTTGATCCAAGAATACTGAAAAAGATGCTGGTATTCTTTTGTTTTTGTGAGGGATTATGTATGTTTTTATATGAATGGAAAGCCCTTGCATATAACTGGAAGCACGGAAATATATCAGCTTATATTGTTTTTTCACATTTTTTAAAAATAGTACTCTAGAGAAATAAAAGTAATTGTGATATGTCTATACTGCATGCCCAGAGGCTCTCAGCATATTTTCTTTTCTTTTATATCCCCAATGTTTTACGCTATTCTTGTTTTTCAAAATTATTTGTTTGGCCTGCTATTTGATTCTGAAAGGGCTCTTTACAAAGCAGGAAAATGAGAGCTCTTCCTTTCTCTCCTCTGTGCCAAAGTAGAGAGGACACTGAATACACAGGTATTTGAAAAGGCTATTTAATACTGCCCCTTTTATTAGAAAGGAAACCCAGTGGTGAGAAGAGGCAATCAAATAATAATTAGCAATTGTTCCTCTTTTTCTCTGTCCCACAGCTGATGCTGAAAGAAAACAAGAAACCAGGAAGTCTCCAGCTCCTCCCCTCACATAATAGTTTGTTAGTGAAAATGAAAAAGAAGTGTGGAAACAAGAGAGGGCAGCACCAGCTTTTATTCTTTCTTTCTTCCTTGGCCTCTGTGGGTAGCGCAGGGAGGAAAGGAATCTGCTTAGTGAGAAAAGGACAAAAATCTCAGGCCACCATCACCCTCCATGCTAAGCAGCAGAGAGGGTTTGAATATATTAGAAATATGCCTTATACTGAGTCAGAGTATTGGTCCAATTAATTCCAATACTGAACACATCAATGGAGAGCAATTTTTAGTGGTTTAAAGGAGTGCTTTTCATCTTACCTGACTGAAAATGTTCCAATGTAGTTAATATAGTCAACCACTGAATTATTATCCCCACTCCATCCAACTCAGCCTAACTGAGTATTGCAGCCTAGGTTGCTTGCCTCCCCTGATGCTACCACATGTTTCTTCAACAATATCAGAAATTCCGAACCAATATCAGAAAATATAGCAAATTGGCTCAGCCTGGACTAAATCCATTGCAAGACTTGCATGGTTCTTCACCTGCTATTTGCCCTTCCCAAGGAAGGCAAACCTCACTGGTTGGTTTTGGTGTGAACCAGTCACCAATGCCTGACTTTTCCTTTTAGAAATTACTCCCGCCTCAATAGCTCCTGTTTCTTTTGATTCCCCCAAAATTTGTACAAACAAATGACTTTACTTCCTCTTCACAATTATCTTCTCTGACACAGACACTTCTTTTTTCTTCTTCTTATAGTATCATCATAACTCTGAGGATACAATTCAATTAGTCCTCGCTTATGACCATAACTGGGACCAGTAACTCCCTTGCATGCAATGTGGTCATTATGTGAGATATTACATGACTGTGACTTGTGATTTTACTGCTGTCTTCTCCACTGACTCTGCTTGTAATCGTAAATGCTCACCAGATGTGAAGCACTCAAATCTTGATCATAGGACCATGGAGATAAGTTTATAAAATTCATAAAATTACTTTTTCAGCACTATAATTTTGAATGGTCACTAAACAGAGCAATCAAAGCAATAGAGAAGTTGGTTTTCTTTCATTCCTATCTTTCTCAGTAAAATAATAGAAACTCTATCAGGAAACAACTCATGGTTCAGCTTCACAACATTAAAGTAGCTCATTCCTTGGATGCAATTTAACTGGGGATAAAGAGAGGGAAAAATAAATAAATAAAATAACAACAGGGTGTGTCAAATATATATTGGAAATGTAATCAATGTGAAGGTACTTTTTACCATCTTTGGTGGACATGCAAGACAGCTATGAAATATAGGTTCAGATATATATTAAGAGAATTCTTAAAATAAATGTACAATTGAAATCAGAGGGATTTTTTTAGGTTTGATAAATAGAAATGGGATTTTGTTTTTATATATGACAACAACAGCAAGATTTTTGTATGTAGAGTGATAGAAAGACTTACAAATTCCCACAATAGAAGAATGAATGATAAGGTTAATGGAGTTGGCAGAGATGGAAAAACTGATTGCTTTCATTAAAGATTTAGTCTAACTTTGTTTTTACTTGAAAACTTCTTGGATTTTTTGCTTGAAACAGAAATAAATAATTATAAGATGTAGAAGTATAAGACGTAAAAGGAGGGGGGTGCTCAATTTCTTAAAAGAGCTTTAGGTAGGAAGGTACATTGTGGGACTTTCACCTTTACTTTAAGGACACCAAAAGCAAGAAAAGCAACTACACTCACATTAACATAAATACTACTCTGATCCTCAAATAAATTTGGGTTCAATCAAGTGAATCCTTCATAAAATCTGGGTTGCTCTTAAAATCAGATATCATACATTCTTATTGTTGCATTGGCCAAGTCATAGAATGCAAAGTAGCATACTATATAAAGAAGAAAAGCTGAAGGATTGCATAGAAGAAGTGACAACAGCTTTAACACATGTTTCTCCTGAATAGCATAGTTTTGGGAATGAGTGTTAAGAAAAGCATGCTAATGACAGGAAAAAAAATATCTTATCCTACCAATCCCTCATGTTCATGTTTTCTGGGTTCTGTCCCTTCAGATAACAGCAATATCAGTATATTTTGTTCACCCACTCACCATTCCCCTTATTAATGGGTGAAGCAACAGGATTGTGACAGGAATACCATTCTCAACCACATAAATCTAGACTCCTACTCTTCCGGGTAGCAAAATGGTACAGCTACTGTCAGTGAACTGAATTTTCTCGGAGGGCAAGTAACTTGTCAGAGGCCTGTAATCTACCAATTTCCTGAGATTTCCTGGACAGGAAAAGCTATGTAATCATGGTTGCTGCTGTCTAATTTCTCGCCTGCCAGCTTAGCTTCACATTTTGGGCAATATATGCAGATGTTTAAAAGGGACACTGAGACTGAGTCAACCAAAAAAATAAGGTAACTGTCCAGTTTCCTTAATATGCAGAACAAAGAAGAAAGAGCAAACAAATAAGAGAGGCGTTATCAAGAGAAGACTTTATTTGGAGGAGGAACTGTCAACTTTCTTTCCCTTGGTGACAATGGACCCCTGAAGTGATTAAGTGTAATCTTCCCAACACCATTCAAAATGATAGTTCATCTGAATATATAGATAGTAAGTGACACCATCCTTCTGAGATTTCCCTGTATGCTGTCTAGGTAAAGAAAGAAATGACAACTGCTCTTGCTTTCTCAATGGGCAGAACTGAGGTCAGCCTTCCTTTTCCTGTTATAACCAAAGCTGCACCCTTTAAAAGACAGGAACAGGAGTTACTGCTGCTTTCGCTTACCTATTTCTTAACTCTTAGAAGCAATACAGTGTTTGGGAAAACTAAAAAAAAAAAAAATCTCACCTAGGAGAGAGAGGGCATTATGGGGAGGATTTCCTACCAAGAGGTCCCTCACCCTGCCGTTTGTTTCTACTATTGAAAATTTAAAAAGGAAATAAAATGAAATTCTATTCACTGTGTACATCTCTCTCTTCTATGATTGGTTCAGAGTGGAAGAGATGATGACTGAAATATGTTTGACCTCTCATGTAGTTCGGTTCTCCGTTTATTTTTCATTTTTCCTCCCGGCTGACCCTTGGCAGAATTAGAAACCTGTCAGTTCAAAAGCATGGCTTCCTGATATGATGTAAATAAAACAATCCCCAACTCAAGACTTGGAAATGATTTAACTCGCTGTGCCTTTCCTGCACAAGATCCTGCTCTGTGAGGCTGGAAAAAGGTGAAGGGGAAAACATGGGTGCAAAAGGAATGTCTTTCCCCCGCTTTGCCCTCACGATTCTGAAATCATTTGCCCCTAAAAGTTGTCCAACCCCCCTGTCGTGCCTCTGAGGGGAGATCGGAGTGATCTGCCCTCCGATCAATCACTCCTCCGGTTGACAGGCAGAGCAGCAGCAGCCACCGACACCTCGGAGGAGCCGCCAATAAATAGTAAAAGGAAAGGACACAGCGCCAAGGGAGAGGAGGCAGGGATGGAGACCGAACCGGGCGTGAACATAGGCTCGTCCGTACCGAGGCAAGAGCTCGGCTGCAGCCGGCCCGACGATGCCTCTGACGGCTCTTTCAGAGGGCCCAGGCTGGGGGCTCTGTCCCCACGGACCGAGGACCCGAGTTTGCTTCACCCGCCACGGGCCCTGCGCAAGGGAGACCGAGGGCCCCCTTTCCAGACACCAGAGCGCAGAAAGAGGCGCGCCGCGGCAAGAGGGCGGGGGGAGCGCAAGGACAGGAAGCCGCCCTGGGAGCCCCAAGCGGAGCCTCTGCGGTACCCGCGCCCAGCCAGGAGGCCGAAGGGGCGACGCGATGCCGGGAAAACTTTCCAGGCAAACCGCCGGGTGGGGGATGGGGGGGGGGCCGCTGCTTCTGCCGCTGTCATCGCTAAATCCCCTCGGCCGCCCCGCCCGCCCCGCGGAGAGCCTCACCCCTCCGCTCCCGCCTCACCTCCTCTGGTGCCCCCGGGCGAGCCGCTTCGCGTCTTTCTCGAGCTCCCGGACACCCTCGAGCCGCAATGGCCTCGCTCGGCGCCTCACAGGCCGCACCAGAACCAGGCATGCTGATGAGCACCCGTGCCACCCAATGGGCGCGGAGCTTCGGCGGGTGTCTAACCAACCAGCTTTCGGAGGCGAGTCCGAAGACCACTATATAAAGTAGGCGCGACGGGCGCCTTCCTCTTAAGAGGGGCGGGGAGGGGGGGGGTGCGGCGGCGGCGGTTGCTCCTGAGGGGCGAANAGTCCGAAGACCACTATATAAAGTAGGCGCGACGGGCGCCTTCCTCTTAAGAGGGGCGGGGAGGGGGGGGGTGCGGCGGCGGCGGTTGCTCCTGAGGGGCGAAGTGGGTTGAGTCTGGGAGGCTGAAATGCCACACATCTTGTGCGTGACTTTGGCGAAGACGAGTTTTCTCATTCGGTTGCACAGTTTGAAAGTACATCATGACTGATGTCCGATCCCCGGTAATCGTCCACTTTTCACAACAACAGAAACGGTACATATCAACATAAGAGGACACGAAAAATTGCTCTGTTCTTAATGCACTAATTTAGCTTAATTATGGCATGAGGTAGGGTAAATGCCAGGAGGATGGGCAGAAATAGCTATTGTGAACTACTGTATTTACTTGTAGTTTTCTCATACCTCCTTTTCTGTTAAGATATAATACTTCTAAACTGATATACTCGGGTCAGGTTCACATAATAGTCTAAATTAAAATGTGATTGGATATAGATAGATAGATAGATAGATAGATAGATAGATAGATAGATAGTATATATATGATATATATATTTGTTTTTTTAAGCTTTTGCGGGGAGTACCTTAACATGTGTGCTGTTAGCGTTCCTCGGTAGTTTTATCCCATGTCATTGTAGTGCTGTTAAAGTTGTAGGCAACATTTCAGCAGAATCCATTCTGCCATCTCAGGCTTCTGTGTGGATGTTGGGTCTTCACAGCTCCTGGTTTTAAATTCTGAGCTGGTCCATTCGGGGGGGTGATTGGCTAGAGAGCCTGGGTGGTGTTCATTGGACTTGGAGTTTGATTGATTGGTGTTTCCGGTTTCTTCTGTCTGTTTTGTGGCTTTGATTGGCTTGGCAACACTCTGTTCTTGTGTTGGAGGCTTTCAGTGCAGCTTGGCTTCATGTGAAAGGACGGCTGCTATTCTATTAGCAAGCTAGGTTTCACCTGGGTGCCTGTGGGGGTGTTTGAGTTGGAGGCATCAGAGGGAGTCTGTCTGTGCTCAGGTGTTTGTCTGTTTTGTTGGTGTGGAGATCTTTCTATTTGAGAGTGCAGGTTTCCAAATGATTGAACAGTCTGCTGGAATCATCTCTTGAAAGACTGTATTCCTGTGTTGGAGGCTTTCAGTCCTTTCACGCGAAGCCAAGCTGCACTGAAAGCCTCCAACACAGGAACACAGGTGTTGCAGCAATCAAAGCCACAAAACAGACAGAAGAAACCAGAACACCAATCAATCAACTCCAAGAACAATAAACACAGACCAAGACTCCCAACCAATCAGGATATAGAAAAAACCATCCTGGGACAACAGTAGGCTATCTCAAATTTAAAACTAACGGCTGTGATAGCCTGACCCACATACAACTCAATACAGAAGCCTGATGATGGCAGATGACGATTCTGCTGAAACGTGCTACAAACTGTGAAACGTTGCTACAACTTTAAAAGCACTACAATGACGTGGGATAATACCCGAAGGAAGCTGAACTGCATATATATGGAGATATATATATCTCCATTTCATGTATTCATAATCATGTTTATATTTATACCTGTTATCTAATAATCGCTTGACAAATAAATAAAAAATATTGTGATAGTGTGTTACCTAATGACAGATGTATCATTGAAAAATGTTGGCATATATACCTCTTTTTAGAAATTACCCAAATGTCCCTGAAGTGTTGCCCAATTAAGTATTTTGATCATTAGACATTCTTTTTATTTATTTATTTTCCCACTTATCTTACATACAATAATCCTGGGTGGTTTATAGCAAAAATTTAAAAAAAAACATGAGTTCAAACAAAGGCGGGAGGATTTAGCCCATGCAACTATACAGCTGCCTTCAATTGAACTCCCTGGTTTTGCTTCAACATTTGGCAAGATTCTATTTTGCCAAACCCACATCTTCAAAACCATGAATACAAAATCAAGACTCAGAACATCACAAGAGGTATTTGCTGCAGGCACACTTTATCTCCTTACCCGCCATTTATGTACAACAAAATACAAACTAAGAATGTAACTCCATGATAAATTCATCCCTTTGGTATGCTTCATGCTACCTTTAAAAGCAAATAATAAAAGCATCTGATGTATTACAGACAGTAGAGAGTGCTTTTTGCCAGCACTTGAAGCCCCTAGTTTCCCTCTGACAGTGCCACTTCTACATTTGGCTACCTGGTAGTGGGCACAACATATTCTTGGCAAGTAAGGCAATGGTTATTTGGTATCTTTTTCTTACCACAAGGACCTTCTGTCTGTACCACCCTGACCTCTCTACACAGGGCAAATGATTGGTCTTAGAAAGAACAGCTATCTCATCTGATTGTTCATCTGCTCATCCTATTACTCACTCCCCAGAGAATAAACATGGCTACTTCTCTCTTGAAATTCTCATTTGTCTTCTTTTGCTTCAGAACCTCTCCTTCTCTACAGACAAGGCAATGGAAACTGTTGTGCCTTCCAGAACATGTTTGATGTGGGGAATAAAAGGTGGTCTTCCGACATGAGGCAGAAAAGGAAGGAATAAATGAAAATGAGCAAGTACAATATGATTGCTCATTTGAATAACAGTCATAATCTCTTCTGATCCCATACCCTCTTCCTCGTTGGTGTGAAGAATTAGGCTAGCTATTGCACTACTCTGAAACAGGTTGCTTAAGAAAGATAGGAATAACCACTTTCTTCAGTTATGCTAAGAAGCTGTAGGATTTAATAGATGAGAGGTGAGACTTCAGAAGATTTTTTCCATTGGAAATCTCTGTACCTTCCCCCCCCCCAAAAAAAATTTAACTTTCAGGGTTGGAAGAGGGATTGATTTGTTTTAAATATGGGTATTTATTTGCCCAGTATCAAGGTGGCGCTGTTGTGTATGGTTTTTGAAATGTGGGTTGAAGTTTATACTCTTCATGGAAAAGTATAGACATCTACATTTTTATAAAAGGACTACTGAGATCCAAGAATGTCTTTGGGAAGATCTAATGAAATGATAGAAAATACAAATTGGTGCTAAAGGAGATTCAGAGAAAGAATGATAGAGATCATATGGATACAAAACTGCTCTATTGTACTCTATTTAAAATACCTTCCTTTTTTCCTTCCTTCCTTCCCTTCCTCCTTCCTTCCTTTCCCAGAGGAAGCGGCTCATTAAGATAGCATTTGGGCAGAAAGATTTTCAGCAGCTGTTTTAATGGATTTTCAAAAATAATGATTGTCTTGTCCAAATATTTGAAACCAGACTGTTCTTTAGGCTGGTGGCATCATTTTTGTTAACAAGGAGAGAATGAAAGGAAATGTCTGTGAGATATTCTTGTACAGTAAAAGCTGTCTCAGGGAACACTGTAAGAAAATCCTTAATCTCCCACTTACAAGTGTACTTTAACAGCTAGACTTTTGGGGTCTACCCCCCAGCTGCTTTACTTCCCACATATATGAATTATTATTTTTTTTAAAAAGCAACCTACCTTCTGATTGGGGCTATTAAATTCTTGGTCTTGATTGTTGGTGCTTGCCAAGGTGTGCTTTTTATTATTTTATTTTTAAGGTGCATTTCTACAGGCTATGGAGGGTCATCTTTTCAATGGCAAGGATGTTGCTCATCCTTGACTCAAAGTCAAATATGAAAATCTATCAAACTTTTCTGTTTTTCTATTGTAAATGGTGAAACAGTAGGGGTTTGCAACCTAATGTCATGGGCACCAATATATTCAGGAGTACTTCCTGCAGTCCCCACTACATATTGCAGAGAACTGTTGATCTACGGTAGCCCAAAATTAGGAGATGCCTCATAGCACCTTTTCTGATTAACACATTTTTTTAACAGAATTACCAAGTTGCAAGGGACCTTGGAAGTCTTCTAGTCCAACCCCTTTTAGTCCAAAGCCTATATTATTTCAGACAAATTTATTAAAAGGCATTGTTTCCACAAATTTTAGTTCACTTCATCAGATTTATGCAGTGGTTGATTTTAAAAGGATAAGACTTCAAGGTCAGTATTTAATAATAAAACTCATCAGCCTTATCCATGCTGACAGGAATAGTCAGAAGATAGGCTGAAGACACAGAAGGATCTTGACATACTTGAACACTGGGCTCTATCTAACAAAATGAAATTCAATAGTGAGTAAAGTAGTTACATTTAGACAAGAAAAACCAAATGCACAAGTATAAACAGGTGGCACCATGCCCAATTGTAGTAACTGAGAGAGGGAACTTGGAGTCCTAGTAGACTCCAAATATGAGTCACTTAAATATGAGTCAGCAATGTGCTGCAGCTGCCAAAAAAAACAATGCAGTCCTAGGCTGCATTAACAGAGGCATAGAATCAAGATCATGTGAACCGTTAATACCTCTTTATAATGCCTTGATAAGACCACACTTGGAATATTACATCCAGTTTTGGTTACCACGATATTAAGAAGATGTTGAGACTAAGAGTGCAGAGAAGAGCAACAAAGATGATTAGGGGACTCGAGGCTAAAACATATGAAGATTGGTTGCAGGATGAGTTTGGCTAGTTTAATGAAAAGAAAGATTGGGGGTAATTCCAATATCTAAGGGGCTGCACAAAGAAGACAGGGTCAACCTATCAAAAGCACCTGAAGGCAAGACAAGAAGCAATGGGTGGAAATTAACTAATGAGAGAACCAGCCTAGAACTAAGAAATTTCCTGACAATTAATCAGCGGAACAAGTTGCCTCCAGAATTTGGGGTTCTTCATCTACTGGGGATTTTTAATTAGAGATTGGACAAGTATTTATCTGAAATTGTATACGGATTCCTTGAGCAGGGGTTTGGAGTAGACCTCCAAGGTCCCTTCCAGCTGTGTTATGCTGCTATCTCAGGTCTTAACACAATGGGTTTTTAACAAATTATACATACTAATCAATGAGTATTTTCAATGTCTCTAGTGTGCAACCTGCATCTGTATCACCACTGTTTCTCTACCTACATGCTCCTGGTGCATACCTTTTTTTAAAACAAGAACCAGTTAGGTGTAGTCATTACGATATTAAACTAGAAACTGGGAGACTGGTTGTTCTAGTCCTCCCCTATGTATCAAAAGGCAGTCAGGTAATTTTGGACCAGTCATTCTCTCTTAGCCCAACCTACCTCAAGGAGTTTTTGTGGGGGGAAATAGGATTTGTACGTTGCTTTGAATTGTGCAAAATAAAGATGGGATATAAATCTAATTAGTGATAAATCTACATCAGTTCAACCACTCCAGACATTTGATTATGTCAGTTACAACTCGCTAAAGGGTATGTTAATGAAACGTGTGCATTGAAAAGGTACAGACTCATTTTTAATTCCTATTAAATCCCTATGAAGACTTGTCCTAAAGTGGGAGGCTAATATGAAACAAACAAAAATGTCAGTCTCTAGCATCATCTATATTGCATTTATAAAGTATTTCAGGCTGAAACACATCCCTATGTATATATTTATATGATACAGTTTAAAATTGTGTTTACATGCCCAGATAGAACAGAAGGTAGGGCAATGGAAGCATCCTGGCAAGTCAAGAGCAACAGAATCAATTCAACCTCTAATAAATGGGATTTTTCCACCTGACTAAATTAAAAGTATAGCAAGTCCTCACCACTACATGCATCTATTCTATGAGAATATTCTCATTCTCTGTTCTATAAACACCTGAAGGCCTATGTCCTTCCAAGACTCTTAGATACAGGACTCAAACCATCCTAACTAGAATCCCACTGGGGATTGGGATTTGCATTCTTTCCAAGTTTCCCCAAAATTTTGCTTACAATCTGCCACTGACTCCAGATTTTAAAAATCAAATATGATCCATTCTGCTTAGTCACAGCATATTGTAGACAGCTTTTATATGTAACAGTTCTAATAAAAAAAATCAGATGCAGCAAAATCAAGACATTTCTGTAATCAACAATTTCTTTAATTTGCATAGCGTTTTGATGGTATGATAGTTAAGTAGAAACGTGCTCACAAAATATGCAGTAAATTTATAGGGTTAAATACAACTATTCAAGAAAATATAGTCTGAGGCACATATAATGTATTTTATCAAACACAACAGTTCAATACAATCAACTTTAACTGATGTTTGAAAAGTTTTCATTAACAGCAGTACAGAAATATAAAAAGTCAGATAAAATCAATAGAAATTCAGTAAAAAATACAACTGTCCAAAGTAAAATAATTAATATACAAGTGACTGCATTCATGTTATGTTTAAATCAGATTTATTTGTGGTCTTTGAACATTTCTGCTTGGCTCACCTATAGTTTCCAACTCTGGTTTGGAAGCAGGCAGAACATCAGATTTCCTGATTTAGTTATATTAACCAAACCACAGAATGAGATTCTATGGTTGTTTGAGCTGCTTTGGCAGAAAGTCAGGTGAGAGTGAGTGCATCATTTATTTTGTCTTAATAAGATGTGTAAATGTAACAAATTAATACACTTAATTAACAAGGATTAATTCATAGGCATTATCTACTAGTAGAGGTAACCCATATGCTAAATAACTTAAATGCTATACATGTGTATAAATACTTTGTATTTAAAAGTAAGACAACAATTGTATGTACATGTACCCAAAAGCAAATCTTACCAATTCCATAAGGACTTGGTTTGAGTAAATATGTATAGCATCAGGCTGCTTGTAGTGTTGATTTATTCACAGTAACTCAGAAAAAAAGCTATATACATATATTGCACAGTTGTAAAAAACACTATTCATTAAACATCTGTAAACAACAGTTTTTTTCTTTCTTTGGCAATTTGATTATTTCAGTAATGCTACAAGCAAGAGCACTTAGTAAAGTATATCACAAATATTTAAAGGCACATTAAGCAGTTTTTTTCCCAAAAAAGTAAGGACATCTTTCCAAATATTTTCTAGTTAACAATATGCTGGTTATTGGTTCATTTCTCTCATGTCAAAAAAAAAACTCACAGTAAAAAAAGTTACAATTTGAAGTGAAGGGTCAGAATTATTAGAATACTTGCTTGAAACCCAAAAAAGACATTTAAACAAATCAGAGTCAATATCTCAGACAAAGAATAACCATGGGTTGTCCTGTGATTTCTTTCTCTACCATTTCTTAAGCATCCTATCACATAAAGGATGGGGCTGCCTGTAACAATGGTAGATGTACACATATATTTTATATGGATGGTTGTGCATTTATTTCTAAAGTTGTTTGCATGTTTTTTTGGTCTCTTTAATAATATGTGCATTTTGCCTGTGTTCTTATGGACAAACTTTCTGGAAAGACGGATTGTATATGCTTTCCTTCTGGATTGCTCCATTTTTTTTAAAAAAAAGTACATAAGATTTTAGGATTTTTGTTAAGGTATTAAGGCTTTCCCTTATGATATTTTACTGAGCTTCATTAGTTTCCCTTCTGAGAAATTGCTATTGAGCTTTCAGGAAAATGAGATGCTTGGTTTCTGCCTTATACACAAAGAACTCACCTTGGAAAGAAGAATGTTAACAGGAAAATTAAGGATTTGGGAAAGAAAAGCATTTATCCTAATGAATGGTATCTTTTAAAACTACTCTTAAATTGCACTGACAAAATTCAAAAATAAACCAAGAGTCCAGGTTTAGACATAACAAAGTGATTAAAATAAATCAAGATTTGAAAATCAATTTCAGATCATGGCTTCAAATTGCAAAGAAACAGCCATGATTTGTTACGTGGTGAATTTAACCAGCCAAAGTTAGGTTAAACAAACCCTAACTTAGCATCATGAAATTATCATGCTATATTTTATAACATAAACCTTATTCTACAGTCACAGATTTAGCCAAATTTCTTGGGAAATCCACCTGGAAAAAGAAAAAAAAGATTATCATATCACAATAGAAATTATCCCATTTAAAAGGAACATAAAGGAAAATAAAATATCCTAATGGCACTATGCCTTTCCAAACTATGTAAATATATGTCAAAACTACTAATATCCTTAGGTAGCTGGTTTCACTTCTGCTTGATTCTAACTTTTCTTTGTTTTATTTCATTTGTACCATGATCCCAGACCCTACATTCTTTGTCATCGTTTCATGTGTTTGTAATCTTTTTACATGCTAAGAAAATGACAACATCTACAGCATGGGGTCAAACTTACAGCCCACAGGCCAGATGCGTCACGTGGCTGGCCCGGCCCTGCCCAGTTTAGCGAAGGGTGAAAAAGTCCCAATACATCACATGATGCTGCCACGATGATATGAGTTTGACACCCCTGATCTACAGTATTTAACAGTGGTGATTCTGCAAATACTCTCATCATAATCACTACTTGGCTCTTATTCCTACATTTTGGATAACAGGAATCACACACCAAGCAACATGGGTAGTTCTATCTTGAATGAAGTTTGGTTCAAGTTAAAAGATGCCTAAATACTAATCATTTCTTAATCTTTATAGAGACCACAATTATTTATAGCTATTTGTTTAAATCCTATCACTCATTCTTGTCACCAATTTGTGAAGAAACTAGGAAGTATACAACTGTGCTTTGCTTTAATTAGAATGACTAAATATGGAAGTAACTTACATCATATCCTCTGAGAACAGCCAGGTGAAACGAAAGCAGCTGTAGAGGGATCACACTCAAGACTCCCTGTAGACAGTCAACTGTCTGTGGCAACTCAATTGTTTTGTAAGCAAATTTTGAGCTCTCTGTATCTTCTCTAGAACATAAAATAATAGGGCGGCCCTAAGAAACAAGTCAAGTAGTATGGATTAATATTAATGATTAACCAAATTGATTATATATAGATTTGCTGTATTTTGCAAACATTTTCCAATATGCAGGTTATTTTTAGTCTTTTATTTATTCATTTATTTATTTTTATGCTGCCCATCTCCCCTATAATATTTAAATTAGGTTTTTATCTTTGTAAGTCACCCAGAGTCACTCAGAGTGAGTTGGCCGTATACATTTTCATAAATAAATAAATGGAGCAAGAACATTAATAAAACAACATTGAAAATTCCATTGTATTCAACTAAAAGAATGCATATAGGTATTGATAATTTTGGCTTCAATCTAAAATGCAATAGTCTAAATGTTTTAGTATCATGACTGGTAAATGTTAGAGCTGCATTAACCCAATATAATATTACATGTTGTCCTCATGCTATGACAGAAATTGGGACCCGGATTGCCATCCCTAGGTGATGCAATTCCAAAGTGCAATGTTTACTGCATCGATTAGTGAATGCAATCCTGACAGCCCCAAATGGCAAGATCCTCAGGTAAAGAGCTTGGGGTGCCACATTGAGATGGGGAAGGCTTGGGAGGCCTCATGCAAATCAAGGAAGGCCAGGGAGAACTTAAAAGTTTCAGTGGAAGCTTCACAAGAGCTAAGGGGAAGCTGAAGCAATTTACCAGAATGACTTGAGATTTTTCCTGCCAGGTTCTCCATTTATTTTGTTTGTGGGAAGCTGGTAGGAAAAGTCCCAAATGGTAGTCACATGATCTTGGGATGTCATAATTTTGAGCTGGACACTCTAACACCTGGATTGCAATTACTTGATTGTTGGGGTGCAACAACAGCTGAAACTTCAGACAGTGCTTGTACATCCATTTTTTTCAAAGTTTGTCATAATTTTGAACAGTCATTGAATGAATGGACATTCAATAAGCCAAGGAGTGTATCACTACTTTAACAAACAGGAAACATTGTACTTTAAAAAAAAACTTTTTTGTCTTCACTTGCCCCCAAGCTCCCAGCAAATTACAATTTTTAGAAAACTAAAAGCATGTATCTAGCAAATATGGCAAATTAAAACTGTATAATGGACCATATTATATATATACATACATATATATATATACATACACATACATACACACACACATATGTGTGTGTGTGTGTGTGTATGTGTGTGCTGTTCAGCTTCCTTCGGGTATTATCCCACGTCATTGTAGTG
>BHFT01048237.1:0-22383 GCA_004320025.1 Laticauda laticaudata | reverse complement strand
TGTAACTGATTGCAGGCATGTGTTATAACTGTTTTACAACAGGTGAAAGGTTAAAGAAATCAGCAAGATAAGAAATGTCTATAGAGTGATAAATGCTTAATAGAAATACTTCTACATATGCAAGAAAACAGATGCCTAATATCAAGATAATAAATAGAGTAACTCTCTACTTGATGCTATAATATATTTTACTATATTTCTTTATTTATTATCCTTCAACCACATGGCCACCCCCATGGTAACCCCATTGTCAACGAATTACACTCAGTTCCTTTGTTTTGGGGGAAAAAATTTGCGCCAGCTGGTAGCTCAGACAACTTGTGTTTGGTGGGTATCTCCTCTCTGGCAACAGAAGGCTTTAAACATTTCTTAGCCTCCCCCCACCCTAGGAATTTACTAATCACCCTGCTCCAATTTCTGTTTGGCAAATTGTGAACTGGACCTCGATGCAAGCAATGAAGAAAGCAAGTCATGTTTGATGAGCAAACAAACAAAGAACAGCACATACTCAGAGAACTCTTATGATACAACATTCTAACCCAATGTTGCATTAAAAAAAAACACTAATTGGGCATAGTGCCGTCTCAATATTCTCCATTAAAATGGTGAGTAGACAAAGTAGAAGGGCAATTTTGTCTTGTTTCTTTATGAAAAAAAGATTCTCCTACTTTATGGGGATGACTTCCCATAAAATGCAGGAACCTTGGGAAAGAAAAGCCAAAAGGATGAAACAAAAGATTGACACTCATATATGCCCCTTGACTACATTGAATTAAATAAGTAAGGGAATACTACATTCCATCCATCAGAATTAAACTGATATTTTCTCTTCCTATGGAAAAAATATTTCAAGCAAAATACTGATCAGAGGAAAAATGTTTATAAGAAAATACAGAAGAAATTATCTGGCTAAATTGAAGAGTAGTTTCTTATATCAATTTTCTGTAATTATGATTTCAAAATATGATGGGGGGGATTAAAACTTTCTGAAAATACTGGGAAAACATCTTTCTCAGTGAATTTGGTTAATGGTTCACTATCCATTTTTTCTAAAGCATATTGAGGCAACATGGACTCAGTTTTTCTCAGTTCAAATCCGCCAAATTTGTTTTCATACTAAAACAATAAAATGTATATTTAATTGGATCAAGGTATTTAAGTGTGGGAGATTGGTTTGGCTGAAAATTAATAAATTAATATAATAACTTTAAAAATCCCAAAAATGAGAAATACAAGTAGTCCTTGACTTACAACAGTTTATATACTAATCATTCAAAGTTACAACTGAAAAAAAAATGATTTATTACTATTTTTCACATTTACAACTGTTGCAGCATCCCCATAGCCACAAAAACAAAATTCAGAAGCTTAGCAACTGGCTCATATTTATAACAGTTGCAGTGTCCCAGGGTTGTTCTCAAATGTCCTCATCTTTCGTGCTCACCTTTCTAACAAAGTCAATGGAGAAGCCATTAACAACCACGTTATTAACTGAACAACTGCAATGATTCACTTAACAACTGTGGCAAGAAAGGCCATAAAATGGGCTTAATTAATGTCTCACTTAACATCACAAATTTTGAGCTCAACTGTTATCATAAGTCAAGAACTACTTGTACAAGCATTCAAACTTGATCACCAATCAACTACTTAGAAATAATTGTTCAGTTAGATTACCCTTATTTGTACAAATATCATTCTGTACATAATTATTTAGTTCAGAGGTTTCAAATGTTTATATTTTTTCTATAGTACACTTGTATACATATGCATTACACAAGCCATTTTCTTAGTCCTTAATTTGTTTTTCTTTCTAACTCTTACAAATGTTCTTTTCTACTTACATATATTTTTAGAAATTCCATTCTAATCACTACGATTTTGTTAAAATAATGGTACTGAAAAGAGCCACGGTGACCCAGTTGTTAGAATGCAGTATTACAGGCTAATTCTGCTGACTGCCAACTCCAGCACTTCAATTCTTTCACCAGTTCAGGATTGACTCAGCCTTCCATCCTTCCAAGGTAAGTAAAATAAGGAGCCAGATTGTTGGGGGCAATATGCTGACTCTGCACACTGCTTAGAGAGGGCTGGAAAGCACTGTGAAGCAGTATATAAGTCTAAGTGCCATTGCTATTGGTACCTCTAGTTACTGCTACAAGTATAGTTCTGGTCAAGTGACGTGAGCAAGGTCAGCACAGTGCTTGATGTCTTTTGAGTTTGCTTAAAACTGATTGATGGTCTTTGGAAGATACTTCCTGATTTGGATGCTGAGAATAATCCTTAAAGTGTGATGTGATTAATTCTTTATTCTCATTCCAGACTTAGAAAACTGACCATGGGAGGGAATGCATGAGAAAGGGAGTTTCATATGAATTGATTTGGAAACTGGAGCCAAATCAAATTTTAAGCTAATGCACTGGACTCCAAAGTAAGTGGGATTGTCTATCTTTTTATGTAATTTCTTACAGTTTATAAGGGCCCTGGGGATTTTAGAAGGAAGAAAATTATCTGCATTCTGAATTAAAGATAATAATTATAGTCAATAATCCTCCCATTTATTCAGTTCTTAAGATTCCTATCTAAAATGCTAGGTTTCCAATGTTTCCAGGCAACTGGCATATCAAAAATGATTTTAAAAATTACTCTGGATCATGTACAAGTACAACTTTCTGTTACTCATTAAAATCACCCATCTCTTTAAGAGCTTCATACAAGGCTGAAAAAGATGGCATTGCTTTAAGAAGTAATTTCATAAAGATTGATATGAGTCATAAAGCAACTCTTTATGTAATTTCTAGACTTGTACAAAAGTATACAATCCAGTATTTTAATAATTAGCTAAGGAATGATGTATTTGTGTACAGATTTCAAAATATATGTTTAATACTTCAATAATATTGGGGAATTTATGAAAAGCTCATTTTCAGATTAACAAATATGTTCAAATTAACATAATAAATTACATTATTTCCTAATCCAGCAAAAAGTATTAAAATAACAGAAAAAAGTCAGTGGGAGTCATGACGAATACTTGTCATATTTTATTGCATGTTTAGTTTTATGATTACATATGTTTGATGTAAATAAACAGGATTAAACAGAGTGGATGAAATATAAATGAGATAATAAAGAAAGAACAGTTAATCCTACCTTATTTTTAGCTAGAATCTTCCATATATATATGACTATGTCATCTTCATGCTGTTTTGTGTCCTACTCTTAATACAGTGGGATAGTATTGTCCAGCCCAGACAAATCCAGATCAGTACTTTGAGGTATTCCTGACCAGATCCAATCCACTACTGCTGAAATAGATTAATGTGTTAAGGAAAAAAATCATCCTGGTGAAACAGTAACTATTGTGACTAAGTATTACACACACATTGTACTATTATGCTTTATTCCTGATTTGTTGAAGCCGTGGTGCACAGTGGTTAGCATTTTTGGCAGTTCAAATCTCACCAGCTCAAGGTTGTCTCAACTTTCCATCCTTCCAAGGTTGGTAGAATGAGGATCCCAGATTGTTGGGGGCAATATGCTGACTCTGTAAAATGCTATGAAGCAATGTATATAAGTCTAAGTGCTATTTGTTCATTAAGACACAATTAGTTGGATTCACACTTAATGCTAAAATCATAATCCATAATTATGGTTTGTTAAAAATTACTATCATGGTTTCATAAATTCAATGCATTAGTCTAAACCATAAGTAAATTATAGTTTTATTACAAAATGATAATAAAAATGGTGAGCTTGACACTAATTGCTCAACCTGTGGCTGATATTGTAGCTGGGGCTAAACTTCAGGCAGGGTCTCACAATGCCCCATCCTGGAAAAAAATGCAGAGAAATAAATGTACTTCAGGTTTGTTCTTAATACAGAAATCAAACACAGTAGGGATAATACTATTTACCACCACTTCCTTTCCTTTCATCTGATTGTAAATAATATTTTATTTTTAGGAGTGATTGTACATATTGATACAATGTAAGTAGTAGGTTTTCACAATTCATGACTTTCATGAAGACCTAGTCTGATAGTGACTTAATAACATCATAGCTTAAAGAATTGTATTATTAATGGATCAGGTAGTATACTGTATAAGGATTAATGTTCTGTAAATATTCTATGGAGAAAACATAAATCTCAGGCTGGAGTCCAAAAACCAATGCCCATCGTGGTCATTGATACATCTTTGGATACTCTTCAAGCCCCTGGCTTCATCTGATTTTTTTGAAAGAGAAAGAACAAAGTTAATATTTTCTTATGAAAACAACAGAATATGTTAATACACAAAGTATAAAATAAAAAATATGAAAAAGCCACTAGTATAACATGAACTTTTAAAATCAAAACTAATTAAAAAAATTCTTTAGAGGATTTGAATCTGGGACCTTCTTCAATTAAAACATGAAACCTTTAACTGAGCAATAATCCATTCATGTAAAAAAAATAAGTGATTTTTTTCCTTCTATAATGTTCAATGCTAAAGGCAATTAGTGAATAAAACTAAAGTGAGCGAGACTATCAGACAAAGGTTTGTGCGTTGCCACTTTTTACCTTCATAAAATTATACTATTTTCATCTCAGACTGTCTGTGTATATCTTTAATCTTTAGCCATAACAAGGGTTGAAACTGGTTGATTAAAGCTTTGGCACAAGGCAAGCAAACCACTTTGATTAATGCTAAATCTTCATTCCTTGACATTTTAATCAAAATAATATAAAATTTTATTAAATAGTATATAGTGCTATGACACTTGCTTGAATAAATAAATAATGTCTACAGGACTATATGAAATAGATTATACAGTTGAATTGCAAGTTTGCTAACCAAACTTATGCTGACCTGAAAATCTCCTATTCCTTTCAAGGTCAAACTATGTTTGAAGAAGTAACTAACTCTGTGATTGGTGAAGCCTATATAACATTAGCAGAAAGGTTTATCACTCCCATGTGGGTAGTGTAGGTAATCATGTGAGTAGTCAAAGCCTAGTGTCTAGCAAGCTACATCCTATTAGACTGGCTCAGGATCAGAGAACATGCACATTGGGAAGACAAAGGCATCAAGAAAGCCCCCTGAGCATAGCAATTTCCAATACAAAAAGCAGGCAGAAGGAGAAAAGAAAGAAAGAACATAAGGAAATGTCTAATGAGCTACATCCCACTGCCCTTTATGGTCAGTAGATGTCAGCAAGGTAGCAAGGTGAACAAACAGAAGCAGCACATATTTCAGATATGTTCATTCTTTTTGTAAAGTAAGATTACAGAACATTGAATGTCTGTCAAAATTTCTCTCTGTCCTATCTTATATCAAGCAACATCACAGTAGAATTATTTTGAGTTTCTTTCTCATCCTTCCCACTTTCTCAGGACTTGGTTGCCGTTTCTCCTCCCTTATTTTATTGTTCTCTTTCCCCTCCTAAAGGCCACATAATATTTTTTTTTCACATGGATAGTGAGATGATCACACTTCCAAAATGTGACCATCCAAAACACAACAAACACACTTTTGAGATACTTAAATGAAAATTCAGATGGTTCAGGTTCTATTTGTGTTCCTATGTGGAAATAAGATGAAACATGATACACACCCACATACGTGGCAAAAATATGATCAATTGAAGCAAATAGGTGGGTGAGTAGGGGGTTATAGTCAAAGAAAGAAAGTTGAATATGAATTGAAACAGAAAGTTAATGCCGCTGCATCCCAATAAAATCCCAGTCCACATTATGAGCTTTACATTTTTCAGAGAGGAAACAAAATAAGATATTGTAAAAAGTGATTGATAATTTGATCCAGAATTCTAAAGGGATCAGGCTTATAAAACTTACAAAAATGCCATGAAGCTGATTTTGTACAGCAGGATGGCACTGTTATGTCAAAACATCTTCAAAAATATTAACCACAATCCTCTTAGATTTTTTTTATTATTTAAAAATGTCAAATTCATACAAGTTCTCTGAAATCTTGCAACATTTCACCAAACTAGTTAATTTTTTAGTGCACTAATGCTAGAATTCTGAAATCTTGCATTAGATTTTGATATGCTCAATTCTTCCATTAATAGCTAAATTAGTACACTTATGATAACAAGAGTAATTCAAACTAAAGGCACCTTAAATCTTAAATAGATGGGCAATCTAGATTTCAGAGAAAACTAATATTTCCTACTCTAACCCAATTTAAATAAAGGGGTAAACAAAATCAAACTATCAAAGGACAGTCATCAAAGTTTCACCATTTAAAAAATACACTGTGTAGCAGAAGTTAGAGAGTCGCTGCTATATATTGGATGGGGTTGTATTAAATCATGGAAGCTTATAATTTTGGGTTTCTTACTATCTCTTAAACTTTAAATAATAAGGGAAATGGCCTTGATGAAGATATCTTCATTCTGCTACATAAGCAAAAGCGTGTGAAGCATTTTTTTAAAGTCCAAAAGAGCCATTCAATGTTTAGAAGTACCTCAGCAGATGCTTCCTTAATTCACCAAACTATAAGAAGGCAAAATATAAGACAATCTGACTTGAAATATTCTGTTATTGTAACCTAATCTCACTAAACGGTAGACAGATTCATTCAATCTAGAGGTAGCCTTTGATTTGTGACCACATTTCAGCTGCTCGGTAACCAACTTGCCTTTATGACCAATTGCAATATTCTGCAATTATGTGATCATGATTTGCTATGTTTCTTGTTGGTTTGCAGTAAAAAATGACCATTTAGAAGAATGGGTTCACACTTATGATCGCAGTATTTGTTTAATGATTGCAAATTCAGTTAACAACCGCTGCAAATAAAACATAAAATTGGGTCCCATCTTATAGGTGCCTTGATTATGACTATAATGACTTACATTTGGTTCTGGTTGTAATAACTGACTTAAGTCAAGGACTATCTGTACTTCTATTAGGAACTAGCAGCTTGTTCTTGCCTATGATAACAATTTTTTCTTTGTAATAATGTAAGTCGGATTCCCAGTTTAAAAAAATATATAAGTTATTTATGTCCAAAAGGATTTTAAAATATTCCAGAAATGTGGAAATTATTTACAGTAAACATTACCTCATTGTGGAAAAAAATCACTAATGCAAAATTGTTTCTTATAGGAAAAGAGTTATTATAAAATTCCATATGGTAGATTCACATCAATCTCTACAGGGAATAGTATCATAAACTACTATTTTTGCCATAAAAATAACTATTAAAACCAAGACATGCACAAACAAGGTAATCTACCATAAATTTTGAGACAGCAAAATCCTAGAAATGTAAATTTATTCAACTCCCATTGCAATGTTAGCAATTTTCATAGCATTATTAGAAATCCTGCAGTTGCCTTCATTTGGCAATAGCTTATAAATATCAAGGATATGAGTCAGCATACAAATCCAGTCTGTGGTCGACAATCTGAAAGATTTTATAGCTCAAGGCTGTTTATTATTTGGGAAACTTGTAATGCAAGTTCACGTTTGGAAATTGCTGAGAGAACAACTTAACATAAGAATATGACCTTTGCCAGAATGTTCTATTTATTAGAGAATCTCTTAGCTATTGAAGGTGAAATGTTTTTCTATTAGGATTTACATTTCAGATATCTTAGATAATAAACAAACAAATAATATCAATAACTTAAATTAAGATGCCAAAATCAAAAATGCCCCAATTTACCTAAGATAACTTTTATATCATGCATTGAGTTGAAGGAGCAGAATCTGAGATGCCGCAAAATAATGCTAAATACTATAAGAGTGACAACTTGTCACCTAGGGATCACTTGTGCCCCATGAGGATAGGTTTTAATAAATAAACTTAAGAGATAACTGCTATCTTTATAAGAAGCTTTATACATTTCTTACAACTGCTAAATGGGGGTGACTTGATACAGAAGAGCTAACACATTCCAGATTCCTCCAATCTATTGGAACCAGGAAGTGTGTCTTTTTTTATTGAGAGCCACTTTGGCCTAGCAGTTAAGGCATCCAGCTAAAAACTAGGAGAGTGTGAATTCTAGTCCAATCACTTTTTCTTAGACCAATTCACATCACCGGGTTGTTATTGTGGGGAAAATAGGAAGAGAGAGCATTATAAATAGGATATGCTTGCCACCTTGAGTTATTTATAACAATAATATAAAGGAAGGGTTTTTTTAAATCTAAATAAATAGTGCAGGAGATCCTTCAGGAATATGAATCATCCCCTTGCAGGCACAGTGTTTCAGAGAGCATTGAAGAATTGACACTTTACACAAGGCTTTGAAGAGAGGGATTGAAATCCCCTTTTGTGTAGTGTGAGTTTGTTTTTTGTTGTTATCTCTTCCACCCTTTGCTATTTTTTGTTGTTCTTGTTTTATTGTTATCTTATCTGTTCTTTTACTTTGTGAAATACCTCAAATCCCTGGGAGCAAGTATGCTGTTAAATAAATAATACAACAGAAACTGTGAGATGTAGTGGTTATGTTCTCCAATGCTATCAGGATACTTTCATACAGTTTAATGCACTGACAAATCTGGATCTATAGAATTCCATTCTATTTGTTACCCAGATAGACAGGTTTATTTGATGTCTTGAAAATAAAAATTTCCTCAAGGGAAAAAACACAACTTTCCTAAAATATATATTTTGACTAATCATGGGTCATTGGTCATGTATAAGAAAGAGGCAGAAAGGAATGGGAATTAAGGAAAGTCGGTACCAGTTCGTTCTTTCATTCCATGATTTGAACTGAATAATTCT
Source organism: Laticauda laticaudata (assembly GCA_004320025.1). Lineage (NCBI taxonomy): Eukaryota > Metazoa > Chordata > Lepidosauria > Squamata > Elapidae > Laticauda > Laticauda laticaudata. The sequence goes on along the minus strand of BHFT01048237.1, from coordinate 13,639 downwards.
CTTTCTCACATTAGTTAGCCTACCTGGTCTTAACAAGCATCTTATATGACATTTTCTGAATAAATGTCATAATTTTAACTCCCAAAGAGTGGCATTTGCAGAAAGGGATGAAAAAAGTTAAGATGGCATCTTTTCAATCAATCAGAATAAAGCTGGAAGGGACCTTGGAAGTCTTCTAGTCCAACCACTGCTCAAGCAGAAGACTTGATACCATTTCAGACAGGTGGCTGCCAGTCTCTTCTTAAAAATCTCCGGTGATAAAACATCCACAAGTTCTAATGGCAAGCTGTTCCACTGGTTAATTGTGCTCACTGTGAGGAAGTTTTTCCTTAATTCCACGTTGCTTCTGTCTTTGATTAGTTTTTTCTTGATTAGTTACACCTGTAAATAAACAATTGAAGCTTTTCTTTTTGCTGTATGATATGCTTTCTTTAGCTGTATGATATGACAAACATAAAAAGAGGTAAAATGTTATGCTTTCAAATGTGAACAACATCTTGACTTTTTCTATCCCACACAAAGGCTCTTACCCAGATTTAAAGTCTTACTAAATACAGTATAAGAGAAGGCATTCTAAATGGATGAAGTCCAGCTTGTGCCTCATGCTATAACTGAGATTTAACCTCAATATTAAATATGATCAGAGTTTCAAGGGATTGTCATAAAATATATTTCTTAGTCAAGACTCCCAAGTCAAGCTTAGCCAAACTGGGAGTGTGTGTTTGTATTCTGCTTCAAACAGATTTCCATTAAACTTGCAAACTGAACAAGATGGCACTGAAATATGTGATTTCCATGTCCCTTCATTATACTCACCACATATTTTATTTTTAAATTTAAAAACAGCACACAGATCTGAAATATATTTCCCTTTATGAATGCTTCAACCTGCACCACAGCACTGAATTGGGTCTGTCCTGTTTCTCTCTTATCTCAGCCAAGCCTATCCATGAAGAACAAAGCACACCAAACTGATGCTGACACCCACAAGGCATGTGTCTTAACAGGGATCCCTGTAGAATTAGTCTGCCTATAAACCAGAAGGGAGCAATGATACACAGAGGGTGAAAGCTCATTCTCCCACTTCACAAGTCATACCTGTAAGAGGAAAAATGTTAAAAAGTAAAGAAATTAAGGGAAGTTTCCATTTCTTTTCCTGAAACAAATATTTCATTGCCACATCTGTGCAATTTATTTCTCTTTCTTGGAAAGAAAATCAGATTTCCACAGGTGTCTGATCAATCGCCAAAACTGTTCCTTTTTAAAATCAAAACAAAACAGGAACTTGGCTGAGGCGGGGATTTCAGTCCTGCTTGATTTTGTAGTAAAGCCAAATGACAAACAATGTAAAAAACAAAACCAAAATTCTACTTCAATTGCTCATTTTTAACAAAAGCCAGGCTTGGATATATAATTTTCCTCTTCATTTTCATACCATCTGCATTCCCCCCCCCTTTTTTTTACCCATTAACCAAAATAATTATCAATCAAATATTCAGTTGTTTGTTGCAATTCTGTGTGTCATATAAGTTAGTATTCTTCACTTAAAGACAGTGAGAAGCAGAAATGCTAGATTTTGTGTGTGTATGTGTGTAACTCTAAAATAATTTAACCTAATAACTAAGATAATCCAAATATAATGTCTGATGAATACAGAAGATCTTTTATTTGTTCTTTTTAGTGTCAATGCACTTTCTAATTCAGATTTTTGACATAAGGCAATAACTTTTTTCACTGGATTGTGCCCTGACTGATCACTGCAAAGGATGCCTAGTGGATAGAGATCAAAAACCCAGGATTTTTTTTTAATCTTATGGAGATTTAATATCCATTTTGCCATATGCTCTTCCATAACAGAAAATTCAATATGTAATTTTTAAGAGGAAGATATCTAATGAGTGAAAATGGTTTCCAAAATTTTCCATGTCTCAAAGCACTTATTTTGCCCTTAATCCTTTTTGTAAAAAAAATCTCTCCTGGACTGAAATTTATATCTTGGATAAGTTTGTAAAAATCCTGTAAATTTTCCAATTTTGACTTCCAAGTCACTCCCATTTTAATGACAGAAGGGAAAGAATGTATGAATAAACACATGCAAAATTGATATAGATCAGAAGCAGACGGAGAAACAGCTGTGAAATTTAGCTACCATTTTATAAATAATGAATATGCTAGGTCCCATTTTCAAAGAAAATGCCAATTCAATGTACATCCAAAATAATATTGTCTATGGTCAATTGCCTCTTAGCAAAAACAAAACAACAGGAAGCTGGAGCTTAAAAGAACAGTTGTACACATAACTTCACAGCCAAAACAGCAAAAGTAAAGTAAATTACCAGTTTAATTACTTTAATTTAAGTAAATTACCAGTTCAGTGTGGAAACAACTTTCGGAATCATATAGTAGATTAAAAAATTCTAGTTGATAGCATATAGTTGGTCCAAGGCGGTCCACAATGTATGGTCACAAAAACCAAGATGGCAATTGCCATGCTGGGAATACAGCTCTACCTATTTTTTTAGGCTACCCTCATAAAAAACAAACACACCTGCAGCTAATTAATGTAATAGAGCTTACTTATTTGCTTTTATTTGTTTACACCCAAATATTTCTACCATTTTCTCTTTGTCTCATTTAAATATCTCAGAGCTGATGACCACTTTTAGAGATGCATTACAATCTCATTTAGAATACAACAGCTTCCAGTTTTCCATTCCTGAACTCTGCAATTTGACGACAGGACAGAGAGAAGCAAACCTAAGAGAATAATCCAGATGCTGCAGCAAAATGTCTCTGAACATTTTTGGCATAGATGGGAGCCCCAGAAACTTGGGAATAAAAATTAGAGAGAAAAGTAGTTTTGTTGCTCCATGAAAAGTTAAAAGGATAAAATAATTATTGTTTGGCATCACTTTTTATTAGAATGAGCCTCATAATCACCTAAAGTTTGTTTTGAGTAACTGATTTTTTTATTGTTTTGAAACAAAATAGGTAAACCATGATTGTTTAGATAAGACCCATCAAATCAACATGGAAAATTACAAGGGCTAACTTTAATCATAACAGAATAATTTCTTAATCATATATTCCTTCTACTTCTGCTTACATTTTATCATTTCTGTTGATGTAATAATCAATTTTATGAACCTTCAGCCTTTCTTTTCATTCTATTAAGTTTCAATTTTTATATTTACTGGTTGCTATTTTTCCAGGATGGTCTGCTCATTCTTTGAAACACACATACAACAATTTTTAAAAGCTAAAAACCAAACTGCTAAAATAAAGACATTAAAATAAATCAGAGGATCCATCTAAAATTGAAAACACTGTATTAACTATTGAAAAGCTTTGTGGAACAGCGAAACTACCAATTTTTTTTCCTCCAGTTCATGTTGTTTGCTGTTGTTGTGTTTTTCTTTTTAATTTATTTATAAAACCTGATGCCATTTGATATCTAATTAATCATTAATCTTTTTTAAAAATGTCTGAAGATTACAGTTCTGCTTTTTTTACTTTTCTCCTTTTAACTTTCAGCCATTGTCTGAATAGAGAACAAGGCCTTTTATTTCCAGAAGATGTTCTTTTACATGGCTTTTTATACCAAATCAGACCATTTTATAGTATTGTCTATAGTAATTAGTAATAAAGTAAAAGATTAGTAATATTTTCTGAAGAGAGATGTATTCTGCTATAACTAAAGGTATCCATTATTAAAATTGAGATTATTTATATTACTTCTAAACTCCAGCCTTTTCTCATCAAGGAGTTATGACATCTCCAACCAGAAAATGCTTATAGATGATGGCTGAGAAAACTGGACAAGATGTTCCAAAATACCAAGAAGGTGATTTTGATTTTTCTTAGCTAAATTAGCTGAATTAAAAATGAATTAATGGGAAGATGTTAATTAGTGCATCAGTATTGTCATATAGTTGTTGACAAGATCTTGAAATATAGTGAGTCCAATGAAAAAATAATGGACTTACCCTATGTGGTATTGCAGCTTGGCTATGATTCCAGCCTAGCTAAACTACAAATAGGTTAATGGTGATATTAAAATTGGAGTGGAAATAGGAAAAGGGATTTATAGAGGGTTTTTTTGTTTTTGTTTTTTGGTCTACTCTAGGTCTTTCTCCATTATTTCAATGTTTGTGTGAATACATCATCAAAGTAGAGGACATTGGGTGCTTCGGCCCATTTCTTATAAAAGAAATTTATATACTATATTGACTGATAGACTTGAACATTCTACAGGAGGGGGTGCACCATTTTTTCTAGACCAAGATACAAATTTGATTTTAGAGCAAGCACATTAGGAACTTAATACCCCAAAGTGACCAGGACAAACAAGAGCACAATATGTTTACTTTTCTTTTATTCAACTATATATCATTTCCATAACAATAAAAATTACAATCAGCAGCAATTTTAGGAGGCTTGGGAGCACATCTAAGACAGAAGTTTCCCTCTCCCTCTCCCTCTCTCTCTCCCTCTCTCTCTCTCTCTCACACACACACACACATACCATTCAATACACTCTAAAAACAGTCCTGGATATCAATGAGAAAAAACATAGCAGTCCAACAAATAAACTTTCAGTATTGCCATCATCACAATTTAAAGCAAAAATAATTGTGGTTGTGTTCTGAAACAACTACACCATCTAACTCTGAACTGTTAGGGCTTCATAATATAATTCTCCAATCTTCCTGGCTTTGCCACCCAGGAGAGGGGAGAGGAGATGGTTCTGCCCAAGTAGCGTGCAAGCACACACATGCGCAGCTCCATTTGCACAAGCAGTGTACACACATAGCCACTGTTTGTACAAACAGAGCATACCTGCATACTCACTCACTGCTCATGCAACTGGGGATGCACGCATGCACATGCTCATCTGCCACTTCTACGGCCTGATGCCAAATGGCTCAAGGCCCAGTAGTGGGCTGTGCCCTGGGGATTGGGGACACCTGTACTACCATTTATCATTATCTCCTAATACAACAGCTTTTTCAGTAGGACTGCTCTGATGGCAAGGAAGAATGATGTGCAGTATGGCTCTTGCTTTTAAGCTTCACTTCCTTAGTCCATGTGATCGTGTTGAGGTCCTGTAAGAAGAACAGATGAATTAGCATCAAGATTGAAGTCCAGAAAATCTGTATCACAACCAGACATCAACAGCTGAAAAAGCTGGATTCACAAAGAACAGTTTTTCAGCATTTTTCTTTCCTTCTTCTGATTTTGTTTTAATTAATATACCAAAGTGAAGTATACATGAATTTCAGGAAAATAATCAACTAGATTTCCCAAAGATTTATAAAATGAAGAACAGAAAATTAACATGTAACAAATCAGCCTTTGGAAACTGATGCTCTCTAAAGGACTAGAGGATGGTGGTCTTAAGAGGGCTATCAAAGCACTTTAGCATCCTCTAAGGTGCAACTAGGTAAGAGATAAAGTGAACTCCATTAGATAATAGGAACAGGCAGCTAATGTTCATTTCTATTCCTGTTCAACTCCTTAAAAGAATCTAGAGACAGATTTTTTTTATTACAGAGATACACAAAGGAGAAATATGTGGTAATTGAGATGTTCAAAACCATTTAAGTAAAAGAAAGATATTTGAAATATCTTAGCAATCTTAGCCAATTCACCAGGTAGGACAACAAAGCTTGGATGGCATTAGGATGACAATGGAATTACAATATACAGGACAACATTGCCATATATCAAGCCTATATCAAACAATCAACACTTTATTACAATTGTACAGCATTACTATAGCAGACACACCAACTAAAGCCCTTCAAAACATCTTAAGAAACCCAGAAGACACAGTAATCTAAGAAGAAAACAGTACTGTAGCTGTTCCATATTAGCCGATCGCGGGAGATTCAGAAGGCTGTCATTGGATGCGAGCCGCCGGCAAGCCCTATAAAAAGAGATGCTATGGCTCGCAGGTCTAGCATAGATCTATACCTTTAATAAAGAGCTGAAGTTACACTGGTCTCGAGTCTCTTTTTCCCGCAATTCAACACTGGCGACGAGGGTGGGATTCTGAGACTAAGAGACCAGTTGAACACATGGCAACTGAGCTGAACAACCGACGAGATGGCCGGCAGCAACTCACCACCCGCACCATTCGATCAGGCAACCGAGGACTGGGAATCATACATCGATCGATTCTCATGTTCCTCGGAAAGCAACAACTTGAAAGATGCAAACAACCACAGGAAGAGAGCTGTGTTCCTGACACACTGCGGGCCCACCGTGTTCAAGATGGCCACAGCGCTGGCCAATCCTGAAGACGTAAAAGAAAGATGTTATGGCCAGACCTAGCTGACTACTCCAAAACCACTAACTACGCCAGCTGTTCCCAACCTCCTCCAGAGACATGAGTTCTCCGACGGGAATCAGAGGGACAGACAGAGCATCGGCGACTTCCGTGGCAGTCCTAAGAAACTCGGAGTGCGTGCGGTTCCTCCAAGCATGAAAACGAGGCTCTGAGAGACCGCATGGTCTCGGTTAGAAGATCCCATACTCCAGAGCAGATTGGATGGCTCGGGCGGACATTACGGTCACAGAGGCCATCACTGAGCCACCGCAGCCGGAGGCCACACAGAAGTTCAGCAGCCAAGATGTGCCAAATGAACGTAAGGGATCGGCAAGATAACTTCGGAGACCAACTCAAATCACCAGAAAAAGACCGAGGTTGGTCCCACAAAGCCACAACAGCACACCACGATTCCCTGGTGTGGTTCTCATTCCTCCCCCAATACTGAAGATGAGAAGAGGAGATTCCACAGATTACACAGCAGAGCAGACCGACGGGAAGTGGAGAGGTCAAAAGTCAGGTTTCAGTGTGCCGGATGTGGCAGGCGACCTAACCCCCGTTCAGAAGCGTTGGTTCCTTAGACGCTTTGCCGCACTGTGAGAAATGGGGGCACATCACAAAAGGTCTGCTGCAAACAAATGAAATACATCCCAAGGCGATGTGCAATATGTTCCCCGGGAACCGTGACAATATGTCCCCCGGAACCGGGACACTACAGAGAACCGTTGGAAGCCGCGAGGGGTCGAAGCAAGTGCTCAGCGAAGCCCGACGAAGAGAAAAGAGACACACCAAACAGTCACCCATCGGGCATTAACAACACCAATGCTAGAAAGGTGCAATTGCACGGTCAGCATCAAGGGCAGCAGTGTCCAACATGGAAAGTGGATTCCGGATCCTACCTCCTCCATGGTTAATCATGGGACAACGATCAGTGTTTAGTGCCCAGCTTACAAAACAATGAGCTGGAGAGTCCAAAAACTAACAAATCAAAGATACCAGGGGAACCGGATCCCTGTGATAAGAATTGGACATTTCCATGTTACTTTCAAAAATCATAGGGAAAGTACTTCCACTAATCATCGTGGACAGAGACCGCCCAAGCCCTTTAGGACTCGAATGGTCACACAATTAGCGAATTGAGGTGACAGGCATCAACCACGTCAGGAAACAGACTGGGGAGGCGGAACTGCAATGAAGGACTTCCAAGATGGTTTTTGACGGACAATTAGGCAAGTACCGGGGTCCCCAAATATAATTTTAACATGAACCGCCACTTTATTGGCCAATCTCATCTTAAAAACCGAGGCGAGTTCCATTCGCACTCAAGACTTAAAATGATGAGCACCTAGACAATGCTCAATGCACAAGGGTCCTGGAGCCAATAGATCACGCACAGCTGGAGACCTATAGTCACCCCGATTAAACCAGACGGGTTTCAGTGGAAATTTGTGGTGACAACAAGCCACCCATAAAATAATGCACTGCAACAGAGTGCGTACCCAGTTCCAGTGATACCTCCTACACTCACTAGGCAGAGGAAAAGTTTCGCAAAGCTTGGACCTGGTGGCAGGCATACCAGCAGCTGCCAGTCGATTGCCGAGACTTGCGGAAGCACAACATTGTGCCCACAGGGGGGCTTTCTGTGCAAAAGACTCCGTTTGGAGTCAGGCATGGCACCAGGGGTGTTCCAGAGCTTAATGGAAATATTACTACTACAAGCATAAAAGGAGTGTCATAACTTTGATGATGTCTTGTAGCAGCCAAAAACAAAAGCCAATTGGGGGTCTGCTCAAGGGAGTGAGTTGCGCGGATGTGAGGCCAGCTTGGCTGGTGGGGTGGAGGAAGGAGGAGTGTAGTGGGGCTGTCTGGGTCTGCAGGTGAGTGAGGTTGAGGCTGGGTGGCACTGTAGCGTGGTTGGCATCTGTGGCATGGGTGGCATGGGTGCATCAGTGGTATCAGTGCATCAGTGGCATCGGTGAAGTACGATGTACTGTGCCGGACTGGGAAGGCAGCCCTGTGCTGCTGGAACTCCCTGGTAGCCCGTAGCCTTGGTAGGTGAGGGCCTGTGGAAAGCCTTGGAAGGGCTGTGACATCAACCTGGGGTGGGGAGCAGACCCTGGACTGGGTTGGAAGCAAGGTTCGCTTAGGGCCTGGAGGGTTGTGGCAGAAGACCTGTGATTTCTCTCCTTTATCACAGGGTTACTGTGATTCAGACATGTCCATGAAGGGTCTGGTTGACGGTAGGTGAGGAAGGGCTTTTTGGTTTTGAGGATGGTATGTCGGTGTTACCAGCTGAGAGAGGAGAATCTATGCTGCTTTTGTATGGTGGTCCCTGATCTCCAGCAGGACAGTGTGGCTCTGGCCCCTCCGGTCTGCCTCTCTGCTGCTTTTGTTGGAGGTGGAGCTGGGGTGGAATGTGGGTTGGTCTCCTGGTGTCAGCGCCCTCATCCTTGCTCCCACTGTGTCAGGGGGTCCTCTCAATGCTTTCCGCCACAGGGAATGCAGCTGTTGGGGGGTTTCCGTTTGTGGGACGCTCCAAAAGATACCTGCCTGGACACAGGAGCTGACTCTTGCCAGAAGAGGACGGCAATCTCTGTTGGGCTGCCTGAGAGAAGAGGGAAGACAAGAGGGGCTGCTCCTTCGGTTGGCGGACTCACACTCCAAGAAGCTGCAGCACTGAGACATCATAGGTCTCCCGGTCAGTGATCTCGACCTGGCCTGGCCAGATTTCTTCAGGTGGCAACTCCTGTACCAGGTGTGCATGTGCTTCCACCACTTGAAGGAGACCTCTGAAGTGTAGCCCAGGCTCTCCACTTCTCTCTCCAAGAGCCCTGCTTCCTCTTGGTGTCTCGATAGCGGCCTGTTGTCTCTTCCACCATAGGTACTCGTTCTCCCTCGACGCCATTCGAGCACCTCATCCTCATGTTCCTCTTCGATGGAGCACTGCCTACTCTTCCCTAGTCGCGTGATTGCCCTCTTCCTCCTCTGGCAGGGCCTTCTGGGCCCTCATCAGAAGGACTTTGAGGTCCTTTCTAAGGGCTGGTCCTACACCCACCAACCAAGCAGCAGCAGAACACCAGCAGCAGCAAAAGCAGCAGCAGCAGGACCAGCAGCAACCAGCAGGACCAGGAGCACCAAGCAGCAATCAACAGGGCCAGAGGGCCAGCAGCACCAGCCAGGACCAGGAGCACCGGCAAGCGACTAGCAGCACCAGCAGGACCAGGAGCAGCGCCAAGCAGAGTAAGCACCAGCTAGAAGCACCAGCTACCAGGAGCAGCCCAAGCAGAGTAAGCACCAGCAGAAGCACCAGCACCGGAGCAGCGCGCAGCAGAGTAAGCACCAGCAGAAGCACCAGCACCAGGAGGCAGCGCCAAGCAGAAGCCCAGCACAGCAGAGTCAGCTAAGCAGCAGAAGCAGAGTCAGGGCCAGGGGGTGGGATGGTGGCCCTGTCCCTTCTTGCCGGGCTGGCAGCAGATGGCACAGGCTTCCTCTCTTCCCCATGGTTTGTTGGCTGGAGATGTTGTCTGCAGCAGGTCTTTCCTTGAATGGTGACCTTGCTTGCGAGCCTGCTTCCTTTTATATCGCACGGGGCTGACGCAATGCAATCCATTTCCCCGCATGCGCATGAACGCTTTCCCATCCGCTAGGCATTCCGCTAGGCCATCCTGCTAGGCCATCCGCTAGGCATCCGCTCTGCAATCTCTGATCATCTCGCTAGGCATCCGCGCTGCAATCCGCATCCTTACCGCTGCGGCCTCCGCTGTCGCGTGCTCCCCCGGACACCCTGCCGGAGTGCATCTGCTTCCATCCACTTCCATTCCACTAGGCTTCCGTGGAGCTCCGGTTTTACATCCTGGCTACGTCCTTCGTCCCATCGTTCCCTTTCCGGTTGTTGTTTTTCTGGCGCCCCCCCCCCTTTTTCCCCCCTGGGGTTTTTTTTATCCCAAATTTGGGGCACTTTTGAGAGCGGGATAACAACTGGATGTGATGGAACATTTTCTCGTCCGCTGTGTCCTTTTTACATACTTTTTGCATCCATCGGCCTATGTGACAGGCCCTTTAGTTCTGAAGAGCAGCGTATCCAGAAGCACTAACACTATGTTTATTTTAAGGTTATGTTAACAGAATCTTGTAAGTGTAAAAGTACTTAATCTATCCCCCACTTTTACTCTCCCAAAAATTAGTGTCAATCCCTTCTGAGAACCTTTTGACACCCTTCCTCCTTCAAACTCAAATTTTGTTTATTCGACCAATTATCTATGTTGTGGCTCTTCCTCCTATTTCCCAATGTTATTCCCACATACTATACTAAGCAAAATGAGTACAGGTAGTCCTTGACCTGAGGCTACAACGAAGCCCAATATTTATATTGTTCAGTGAGAAATTTGTTAAGTGAGTTTTGCTCTATTTTATGACTTTTCTTGCCAGGTTTGCAAAGTGAATCTGGTTTCCCCATTGACTTTGCTTGTCAGAAGTTTGCAAAAGGGCTTCACATGACTCTGGGACACTGCAACAGTCATAAACATGAGTCAGTTGTCAAGCATCCAAATGTAAATCCCATAAATATGGAGATGCTGCAATAAGTTTTTTCAAAGATATTGTAACTTCAAATGGTCACTAAATGAACTGGTATAAGCCAAGGATTACTTGTACTCACTGCTGTAAGCCTCCTCTTAGGTTTTGTGCAGGGCTGAACTTGAGAATTTTACTCCAAATCATACTAAAATATACAGCACCCTGTTAGACTCCCACTGGGTTCTCATTAGGATGAATAATATTACTCAAATTATTTCTCTCCCCCTGCCCCCATTATTCTGAGTCCTTTGTGAAAGCTCAGGATAGCTCCAAAAATGTTTAATCCATTCTCTTTATGAAAAAATGTGTAAATCTATGAATTAGAGAGCTTTGTGCAGTTTTAGAGAGTTTTTTGTTTTATTTTTCAGGGTTGAAAGGAAGAAAAGAAAGAACTTATTATTTGTAATTCTAAAGTTTTTTCAAAAAATCCTATCTTTGGGTCAAATCCACAAAATTTCCAGCCAAGTTTTTAATTAAAAAGCGGATCAGAATTTAGCCAGATTAAACACCATCCCTAAATGGAAAAACAGAAATGATTTACCATAATCTCTTCATCCTTATTAATTTCCAGCATGACATGCAGAACTCATTGTGACACATTTATGGGGTTTTGTCTGGCTTTCAATGGAAGGAGGGATTAACTAATATCTGTTTACCAATTTCCCACAAATTTCCATCCTTTGGTGTTCCAGCACATCTATCCCTCCAATACTCCAGTACTCTGACTTTTCCTATGGGCCTTTTCATGCTAACAATGCGTTAAGAGTTTTCTGAGAGTTCTTAATTCTATTGGGAAAAACCATATGCTGTTTGAATTTAGCTGGTGCAGATGGGCAAAAGCATTTTCTGTAGTTCTTTTTCTAAGGGAATTTGCACATAAAGAGAATGGAAGGAATCTGGGAGTTTAAAATGTGAATGGGGAGAACATGAAGCAGACAGACTGAATCTTCCCAATGCTCCCAAATGTGTTTCAAGATTCAGTAAGATGCATGACCAACCAAAATGTTTTGAAATGAAAAAACATTCCTTTTTCTTTCGCAGCTCCCACTTTGACCCTGCACTAGAGGAAAACCTTCTGTTTGAATACCACCATGTGAAAATTTGGTCCTAGTTCCATTGATTAAAATGCAACTCTTATTTTTATTTTGTCCAAAATATTGCTGAAGATAAAAGTGTTGGATTCCTACTAGGATTGCTTCTTTCACTTTAGATGGTGATTTTTGGATCATTAAATGGAGTGGTACTATGGGAGGAAATGTTAGGCATAGCAGAACCATTTTTGGAGTGGGGAGAGTCTTCTCAATCAGACGTATCAATCAGACCATTGTTTAATTGTCAACCACCTTTGGCCATTGTGGTCTCCCACACCCCAGCCATACAAATGTGGCACTATGAAATGTTTTTAGAAAGAAACAAAGGAAAGCCCCAACACATACTTCTTTTGCTTTCTCTGCATATACCAGGCAGAGACCAGACCGAAAGGCAGTGTTCTTTTAATGAAAACATGTTTCTTTTTGACAGCAAAGAGGTTACAGGGCCTTGTCTGACTGCAAGAAAAAGATCTATGCCCTGCATTGTGCCGTGTTGATGCAGACATAAACACAGACCTGTCTTAACAAAAAAACAGCACCAAGCTGCTTCCATTTCCTTCTACAAATACCACAATTGGTCCTCTAGAGCCTTTTCTCTGAGCCTAAATAAATCACAAGATTTAATGCTGGGTTATTTATTATTTTTATACTGTATTCTCTATCACATTCTGCATAGCTACTTGGCCATACAGTTTTTCCCCAAAGAAAGAGTCATTTGTTGCTAATACAGCTTATAATACCTGGAGGCAGAGAGAACACTTCACTATTTATAGTAGGCCATCAACAATTCTTAACTTCTAGCAGATCCAATGTATGCTGAATTCTCATTGCACTACTCCCCATAAACAGATTAGCAATATATTCATGGGGCTGGGAAATAGAGAGACATAATAAATTATGGAATTTGCAAATCAAAAGACTCTGATGATGGCAAAGCACAGCTGGAATGTTTGAAAGTGACAGTTTTCTTCTGGGCCATCATTTTGCTAATTCAATGGGAATGCATAGCTAAATGTAGCCATGGCTAATGCAGTGATGAATCCATGAAAATCTCACATAAAGAATCGAATGTCTGACTTTCTGCTGACAAATTCGTCCTCTACTGGTTGATTTTTTTCATGTATGCAAGCACTCACATTAGTAGTTCAGATGCCATTATGCAGCCATACACTTCAGATTTTTCATTTTTCATTTTGATTCAAGTCAATGCTATGTGTTCCCTCTCATTTGACTGAACAATGTGCCACCTGCTAGAAGTTTTAATATTCAGGTTGGTACATCCTGGGAGATATGTGTTATTAATGGCTTCATTCCACAGATGGATCTATTTTTCTGAGACCAGACTGGGTCATTTTGATTACTTACAAATTCTTCCAAGGGATTGTTCAGTTCAATGGACACTTATGATTGCTTTGTCCCTTCAGGTATTATTCCATGTCTGTGTACTTGTGCTTTTAAAGTTGTACCAACGTTTCGGCAGAATCTCATCTGCCATCATCAGCCTTCTGTATTGAGTTCGTCTGTGGGTCATGCTATCACAGCCGTTAGTTTTAAATTTCAGGCTAGCCTACTGTTGTGCCAGGATGGTTTTTTTTCTTCATCCTGATTGGTTGGGAATCTTGGTCTGTGTTTATTGGTCTTG
>BHFT01048235.1:0-18384 GCA_004320025.1 Laticauda laticaudata | reverse complement strand
GGAGAGAGATTCTTGCTTTACATTGTTCTGAATTGAACGTGTTTCCCTTATTATTTTTGAGGAAGTGTTATATAAGGATCTCTTTAGGAAATCCCTGCCAAGATGATGTAAAATGTTTTTCAAAAAAACAAAATTCTTTGCTCTTTTAATCTCATTAGTTCCATGATTGACCCTAGACATTTGTATACTAATCTTTTATGTTTCCAGATCAGTGGTGGGATTCAATTTTTTACTACCGGTTCTGTGGGCATAGCTTGGTGGGCGCTGGCAGGGGAAGGATTAAAGTAAAATCTCTAGTCAGATGTGGTACTGGTTGGTTCTCTGAACTACTCAAATTTTCTGCCACCAGTTCTCCAGAACTGTCAGACCTGCTGATACTACCTCTGTTCCAGATGCGATAAATGGCCAGCACAAAGCAGGCAAATTCTGTGTCATTTCCTCGATTAGTGGTTTGTCCTGTTAAAAATTTGGATTTTAAAAAATATCTTCTGGATAATAACAGAATACTCATTCTATATTTCCTGCAAATATTCCTTTAATCTCATGCAATGTCTAGATAGAATCAGAATCCTTTATCGTACACTAGAATTTTTAAATAATAACAGGATGAAGAGAAGGGATTCCAGAGAATATAATAAAGGACTCTGCCAAAGCATTCTCTGAAGTTGTGGAAAATCCCGCTGAATTTGGGGCACAAATACAGGGAACCTGTCGTTGTATATATCTCTGCAGAAGAGAATAGAAAAAACTGTTGAAAGCCCACATATAACTTTTTTGACATTAACCAAAAAGAAACAGCATTTAAAGTCTTTTCTAGCTCAAAATTGTATGTTATACATCTATCTGTTTTATCAGGTGGGCTAATCTTGAAACTGAGACTGGATAATGAAAACACAAATAAATAGCTAAATACAAAAGCTTGGATAAACAACAGCTTAACCTAAGTCAACTGAATCCTTTTCCAGAGAAAGGAGTCACCAAGGTAGTATTCCCGCAGGCACTTTCATAAAGCCCATGTCACAACGCACCAACGGCTGGAAAGAGGATGTAAAACAGAGAGAAAACACTGCCACCATATGGTTTACGCGATTCATCCATTCTGTAGCTCACTGCCTCTGTTTTTTCATCCTCTTTAATATCCGTCCACATCCGTCGACTGAGGTTCCATCCACTCAAAAAGTTTTTGAGCTGTCAAAATTTTTGAGCGGAAAATGTATCAACGCGTCCGTTCGCATCCTCAGCATAACCGGGGAACATCCGTTCTACATCCGTCGTCATCTGGTTAAGCGTCCGCTATATCCGCTACGGCATCCGCTGCACATGCGCGTGCAACTCAAATCCGCTCCAGCGGAAAAATGGGACACAGGGAGGAAGCGATACGGACGCGAACGGACGTGCCAGCGTTAAGTAGGCACGACGGAGAAAAGGATGAAAGCGGAATGCCAAGCTCACAAGAAAGCATTTAAACGGAAAAAACACATTCGCAGAGGGGACTCTATCTCGATATTAAGGATGTCTAGAGGATGCCTAGAGGATGCAAAGGACACCTAGTGGAAAACCTATATTGCCTATAAAGGGGGAGGAACTCACCTGGATGCACACTTTCAGTCCAGCAGCCCTGCTGTGCAGAACCTCTGCGCCTTCATCTGGCTTCTTGCTTTCTTCCCACAGCAAATTCAGTCATCTCCACCATGGAGTCATAAACACACGTCCTTTTGGTAGCCACAATCATTCTGGCACAGTGCGAAGCCATCGGCAGGCCTTTTCAACTGTTCTATACGGGAAGAAATGAAAGGCAGCCAAGAAGTGTCTGGGTCCGAAGATTGGATCGGGAGAAGAACAGAGTACGGGCTGCACAACAAGCTGATGGTGGAGCTGAGGAACGAGAACGCGCTTGTGCATTCGCAGAATTTCATGAGGATGCCTCCAGCCATGTTCATGAAGTTGTGGAGAGGCTGAGTCCCAAGTTTTCACACAAGGCAAACACCAACTTCCGGCCCAGCCTGGAACCTGGGCTCAAGGTGGCCACTGCGCCACCTGGCCTCAGGGACCACTGGGACAGGAGCATCAAGTACAACTGGATAGGTGCCACACAACACCAATCAGCATTGTGGTCAAGAAGTGGTGTCAAGGTCATCGAAGAACCTGGAGGAGCTCTTCCAGTGCCCACCGACTGAAGAAGGCTGGAAAAGTTGCAGAGCAGTGGTATCAGAGTGGAACTTCCCACACATTGGAGCCATAGATGGGAAGCACGTGGCCTGCAAAGCTCCCGCCAACTCAGGGTCCACTTATTTTCAACTACAAAGGATTAATTCAGACAATCGGTCCTCTTTGCGATGGTTCGATGTTGACATACAAGTTCATGCACATCGATGCTTCAGCAACGGCCTCATCTTCAGATGCCCAGGTATAACGAAGCCAGTGACCTCAAGGAGGGGCGGAACGCAACCTCATCATGGGCTTTCCAGATCCAGACCCCTGGCCCAACGACACACAAAAGATGTGCCCTACTTTCAATCGTGGGGGAGACGCCTTCTCCCTCACAACCTACCCTCATGAAGACCTACAATTCCAGATGCCTCACGCCGTGAGAGAGGATCTTCACTACAGGTTGTCCAGGGGGAAGGCAAGGTGTGGAAAACGCCTTTGGCATCCTGGCCAACAAGATCCAGGTAACTTCTCAAACACCATGCAGCATCGCCACAGATTGTGAGGAGGATCGTGGAAGCTTGCTGCATGCCTGCACAATCTATGGCGCACCCACTACCCAGTGTTGCAGAACAGGCTCGTGGACCTCCAGACAAGGCCAATGGGGACATGGAGCTGGGGAATGGAGGCAAGGGCGAAACCTGATAGACACGAAGGAGTGCAAGGCCCCAAACAGAACTTCACGTGAAGGGAAGACAGCAGCGGCAACTCCTGAAGACACTGGGCAACTCCACAGCTGGAGCAGTGGAGTGGCAAAGACAGATGAATAGATGCTTAATGGATGCTTCCTTGGAGCCTTGGTCTGCATCACAACTGAATGATTATTTTGGCCATGCTGTTGAAGTGGCCCTACAAATGAACAGGGCATTTAATAAAGAGTTGTGTTTTATGTTGACATGTGTGGATGAATGATTACATTATTATTGGTAAATAAAGGGCCATAGGTGTGGCAACCTGGGAGGGTGGACCATACAAGTCCACTATGTTTGCACTGAGGTTTTATGCTATCCCACAGCTATTCACCACACCCAAAGGTAATCCCTCCCCATCCAACAAGCTATTACCCACATGCCCAAAGGTAATACATCCTGCCCATCCCACAGCTATTACCCATTCCCAGGTATCCTGCCCATCCCACAGCTATTACGCTCCCAAAGGTTCCCTGCCCATCCCACTGCTTCCTTACCCATCCCCGACAGCATTGCAAAGGGTTTAAACATTTTGAAAGTTTCGCACACAAGATTTATTGAACAAAAATAAATGAAGGCAAGTGTGTGAAGAAAAGATAATCTGTATTAATAACAAGCTGTAAAAGAAAATGACCCAGTCTTCTGGCAGCTCTTCTCAGTCATCTGAGGCATTCCATCGTCTCAGGGTGAAGGGTCCAGGTGCTGTGGCAGGTGGCTGCTGTGGAGTGCTGGATCCTGAGGCACCATTGGGGTGCCTGGCCCGAGAGAGACAACAGGGTGACGGTGGTGTTGAGGAAAGCTCTAGACAGCTCGGCTCGGCTCCGTGATGTTGAGAGCCCCTTCCTCCATGACATGGGGTGTCAGCCCCAAACTGATGACAGATGTTCTGAGGCCGGGCTTGGCTGTGGGGTGGGAGGAAGGAGCAGTGTAGTGGGGTGTCCCTGGTTGCAGCTGGGTGAGGACCTGGCATCGGTGGCGCGGGGTGGCATCTGTGGCATTGGCTGGATCAAGTGGGCCGTGGGGTGGCATCAGTGGCATCAGTGGCATCAGTTGCAGTGGTGGCAGTACGATGTACCTGTGGCCTGGACTGGGAAGGGCTGGCCTGTCTGCTGACCTCTGGGTAGCCCATAGCCTGGTAAGGTGAGGGCCTGTGGAAAGCCTTGGAAGGGCAGTGGACATCACCGTGGGTGGAGGAGCAGGCCTGGACTGGGTGGGAGCAGGTTCAGGCTGGGTCTGGAGGGTTGTGAAGAAGATCGTGATCCTGTCCTTTCACCAACCCTTGTACTGGGTTCTGACATGTTCATGAAGGGTCTGGTTTGACGTACGGTGGGAAAGGCTTGCGGTTGGAGGATGGGGCATCGGTGTGTACCAGCTGAGAGAGGAGATCTATGCTGCTCCTGATGGTGTCCCTGGATCTCACAGCAGGACAGTGTGGTTCTGCCCCTCTGGTCTGCCTTCTGCCCTGCTTTTCTGAGGAGGTGGAGCTGGGGTGGATGCAGGTTGGGCTGTGGTGGAAGTGCCCTCTCCTTGCTCCCACTGCGTCAGGGGGGTCCTCCCATGTGCTCCGCCACGGGGAGTGCAGCTGTCAGGGGGGTCTCCGTCGTGGACGCTCCACAGGATACCTGACTGGACACAGGAGCTGAACTCTTGGCCAGAAGAGGATGGCTCTCAGCAGGCTGCCTGAGAGAGAGGGTTGTGAGAGGGGCTGCTCCTCAGTGGTGGATCTCACCGCTCCAAGAAGCTGCATTTGGCAATCACATAGGTCTCTTGGGTCCGTCAGCTTGACCGCGGCCTGGCCAGATTTTCTTGAGGTGGCAGCTTCCGTACCAGGTGTGCATGTGCTTCCACCAGTCGAGGAGCATCTCCGAAGTGTAAGCCCAGGCTCTCTGCCCTTCTCTCTCCAAGCGCCTGCTTCCTCTTAGTGTCTCGATAGATCCTGTGTCCTTTCACAAAGATATTCATTCTCCCTCAGCCACTTCCAGCACCTCCTCCTCATGTTCCTTTTGGATTGTGTATTGCCTCCTCTCCCGTTCACAACGTCTGCCCTTTCTCCCTTTGGCAGGGCCATATGGGCCCTCATTAGAGGGGCTTCGAGGTTGTAGGGGCTGCTCCTCCACACCACACCAGCAGCAGCAGCAGCAACAACAACAACAGTGCAGCAAAAGCAGGACCAGCAGGAGCAGCAGCAGCACCAGCAAGACCAGGAGCACCAGCAGCACCAGCAGGACCAGGACCAGGAGCAGGAGTACCAACAGGACCAGGAGCACCAGCAGGACCAGCAGGACCAGGAGCAGCGCGCAGCAGAATAAGCACCAGCAGGACCATCAGGACCAGGAGCAGCGCCAGCAGAGTAAGCGCCAGCAGAAGCCCAGCACGAGGAGCAGTGCCAGCAGAGTAAGCACCAGCAGAAGCACCACCACCAGAAGCAGTGCCAGCAGAGTAAGCACCAGCAGAAGCACCAGCACCAGGAGCAGTGCCAGCAGAGTAAGCACCAGCAGAAGCACCAGCACCAGGAGACTGCGCAGAGTAAGCACCAGCAGAAGCACCACCACCAGAAGCAGCAGTAGCAGAAGCACCACACCAGAAGCAGCAGCAGCACAAGCACCACCACCAGAAGCAGCATCAGTAGAGTAAGCACCAGCAGAGAAGCACCACCACAGAAGAGCATCAGCAGAAGCACCACCTCCAGAAGCAGCATCAGCAGAAGCCCCAGCACCAAGAAGAGCGAGCCCGGGCAGCAGAAAGCCCCAGCAGAAGCAGAGTCAGGCCAGGGGGTGGGAGGGTGCCCTGTCCCTCTTTGCCAGGGCGGGCAGCAGATGGCAGAGGCTTCCTTTTCTTCCTCATGGTTGTTGGGTTGCCGGCTGGCTGGCTGGCAAGCTGTGTCTGGAAGGCAGGTCTTCCTCTGATTGTGGACCTGCTTGCGAGCTGCTTCCCTTTATATCCGCGGGGCTGACGCAATCCATCCTCCCTGCATGCGCAGTGAACGCTAGGCATCCACTAGGCATCTGCTAGGCATCCACTAGGCTTCCGCTCTGCATCCACTTCATCTGCTCGGCATCCGCTCTTTCCGTTTTGCGTTCGCTTTGCTGTGCTCTCCGGCTGGAAGCCTTGCAGATGTGCCATCCACTCCCATCCGCTTCCATCCGCTAGGCTTCCATGGAGCATCCGCTTTCCATCTGCCCTACGTCCTCTCCCCATCCGTTCCTTTCCGTGTTGTCCGCTCTGGTTATGCAAATTCAGGGCACTTTTGAGATAACAACGGATGGAACATTTTTCTCTCCGCTGTGTCCTTTTTACAAACGTTTTGCATCCGTCGGCCAGTGTGACAGGGCCTTAACATTAAGGGGAAAATGTAAATTATGCATTCTTGAAAAAGTTTTGGACCTTAAAGGATGAAAATGACATGCTTCTGTACATGCATGCTTGTCTTGCTGGGAACATAGCAGTCCTTGAACAACATATGTGTAGCGACCAGGAACTTGCGAATATACAGTAACAATAAACCTTGGCTCACAGCTAAACTTAAGCAGCTACATCATTCCAAAGAAGAAGCCTACAGAAAAGGTGATAGAATGCTGTTCAATCAGGCCAGAAATGTATTAACAAGGGAGATCAAAGCAGCAAAAAGAAGCTACTCTGCAAAATTAAGGAATCAGTTCTCAAAAAATGAACCAGCAAACATGTGGAAAATTCTTAAAAACATCACCGGCTACAGCAAACCTCCTTCCCAAGCAGAAGGAAATCAACAACGAGCAGATGACCTGAATGAGTTTTTCTGCAGGTTTGAAAGGAAACTACAGCCACCTATCTCCACAACCCCCATCTCAAACACAACAACAGCCAAGCCTCCAACTGACTCCATCTCAGACACACCAACAGCAGCCAAGCTTCCTACAACTGAGCCCATCTCAGACACACCAACAACAGCCAAGCCTTCTACAACTCACCCCGTCCCATTGGTTTCACAACCCCTGGTAATTACATTGTCTATTTCATAGACAAAAGCCAGGAAAACCACCAGGGCCAGACAAGATAACTCCTTCTTGCTTAAAAAGTCTGTGTTAACCAATTGGCCTCCATCTTCACTTGAATCTTCAATAAATCATTAGAGATGTGCTATGTTCCTTCTAACTAAGCTATGTTCCTTCTAACTAAACTAAACCAGCTAGTAGTACCTGAACACACTTTTAAGTAGAGCATAAGCTTCCTAACAGATAGGAAACAGATTCATATCAGATACCTATACAATTAGCACATGCACACACACACACACATACACACACACCAAAGCTACATGCTCTCTCCAATTCTCTTCTCTATATATACTAATGACTGCATCTCAAATGATCCATCTGTTAAACTGCTGAAATCTGCAGATGATACAACCATGATTGGTCTCATTTGAGACAACAATGAATCCACATACAGACAGGAGGTTGAATAACTAGCCTCGTGGTGCAACCAGAACAATCTGGAACTGAACACACACAAAAACATAGAAATGGTGGTAGACTTTAGAAGAAAACCTCCCATACTGCCACCTCTTACAATACTAGACAACACAGTATCAACAGTAGAGACTTCAAATTTCTAGATTCTATCATATCTCAAGATCTAAAATGGACACTTAACATCAAAAACATCATCAAAAAAGCACAACAAAGAATTTTATTTCTGTGCCAACTCAGAAAGCTCAAACTGCCCAAGGAGCTCCTGATACAATTCTACAGAGGAATTACTCAATCTGTCATCTGCACCTCTATAACTATCTGGTTTGGTTCTGCAACCTGAAAAGATAGATACACACTTCAAAGGATAATTAGAACTGCAGGAAAAACAATTACTACCAACCTGCCTTCCACTGAGGACCTGTACACTACCCAAGTCAAAAAGAGGGCTGTGAAAATATTTACAGACCCTCACATCCTGGACATAAATTGTTTCAACTCCTACCCTCAAAATGATGCTATAGGGCACTGCATACCAGAACAACTAGACACAAGAAAAGTGTTTTTCCCCAAATGCCATCACTCTGCTAAACAAATAATTCCCTCAAAACTGTCAAACTCTACAAAACTGTCAAACTTTACAAAGTCTGCATTAATATTACTATTAACCTTCTCATCACTCCTATCACTCATCCCCTCCCACTTATACCTGTATGACTGTACCTTTGTTGCTTGTATCCTTATGATTTGTATTTATTGTCTCCTAGTATGATTTGATTGCTTATTTGTACCTTATGACCATCATTAAGTATTGTACCTTATGACTCTTGATGAATGCATCTTTTCTTCTTATGTACACTGAGAGCATATGCACCAAAGACAAATTCCTTGTGTGTCCAATCACACTTGGTCAGTAAAGAATTCTATTCTATAAAGAATTCTATATTACAGTAAAGCTGGGGATGGAAAATTCCCATTTTCTAATATGCGAATCAATGCACAAGAGTAGCCTTGGTCTGGGAAAACAAGTGATCTTCAAATACTAGGAAGAATAAAATGAGTCATCATAAATATTTAAATTGGTAATGTAAAATTTAAAAATAGACCCTGGTTTTCATCCAAGTTCCTAAAACAACAAATCTAAACCAGCCATTCATTCTACACCTTTTGGAAATACTTTCAATGGTTAGTATGTCAAAAGACCTGTAAATGTTATACTTCTATTAATCTGGAATATATTCCAGCATATTCTGGCACAACAACATAGAAGTAAATAGTGTTGGTACAGGAGTGCCTTGTTATCTGTCCTGAAATTCATTAAAGATCCCCAAATTCCATATATTATATTATGTATTTCCAAGAACTGCCTCTTTGACTGTTCTGCTGAAACACTCTACTCATCACAGGCATTCATGCTGGATTTTAACTTTCATGTCTAGTTTTAGAAGTCCCCCTCCCAAAGGATATTCATATTTCCTTTTCAAGAGTCCTCTCTGTGCCTTTAATAATCACACAATATACAGTCTGTGCAAAAACCTTACAATTTTAAAGAGATAGTCACCCACTGCAAGCTGGCTATACTGTACTGTACCATACCCCCTGTACCATAGGAGTCAAACACCTTCCATCATCTATAAGAAGTTATTTGTAGAATCAAGACAGGGGATTTGAGTCCTTTAACAATTCTTTAAGCCTAATCAAGTTCTGGATCATTCTGGCTGCAGGTAGTTTCTTCTGACATAATTAACAAAATTTTATTAGAAGGGAAGTGAGAATATTTTCATACATTTTCCAGCTGTGGAAGTCTGATTTAATGGACATAATAGCAGATGCAGCATTCTATAGTAATGTAATGAAAAGTCTATATGACTTTACATTACAAAGTCATGTAAACAATTTCAATTGTTTCTGTAATCAAAGATATGATACTGCATTTTATTTGATGGATAATTCCAAAGAAAAAATCACAAGGCAGTCTAATGAACATCTAATAAAGTCTGTTTGCTATGAATGTATTACTTGAAACCCTGACACATGTTTTGTAATAGATTAGTTTATCACTCCTGAAAATCACCTGTTTTCATTGCACTTTAATGCTGTCTTTCAAGTAGAAACACTCAAATTACTGAACTAATATTATCTGTGGTGATTTTAAAATACATTCCAGATTTTAAATATTCTTGTTATGAATCAGAAAAAGAGTAGCAAAAACATGCATTAGACTGCAAAATTGGGGATACAATATATAAAAATATCATATCTTTCAAGCACAGAACTTTATTAGTTCAGAAACTTGATTCTGATTTCAAGCAAAAAGTTTATCGTGCACACATGGCCCTGAAAATATATGCACAAAGAGTACAAGTTTGGGTGATCTAACTGTCACGCTTTATAACGCTAAAAATCTATAATATAAACTACTCTTATCCTTGACACTTTTGCAATTTTGGCCCGCACACAAGTTATGTTCAAATATTTGCTAGCTGTTCACATCACCTTAACCACAATTGGTTGAACTGTAAGCTGCTGACTAAACCATACTTGTTTGGTTTAGTCCAAACAACATAATATGCTAATTTATATCAAAGTTTATAATTCATAATAGTCTATGGCAGGTGTTGGCAACCAGCAGCTCTGGAGCCAGATACAGCTCTCTGGGCCTTCTACAGTGGCTCCTTGACAGGTGATCCCACCACAGGCTAGCCCTTCCCCTTCCCTTGTCTTCCTCTCCCAGTCACTTCTTGCCTGGCCTGAGAAGGACGATAGCAGGGGATGGAGGTGCTGATTTTTGCTAGTGCTTCTTCTGGCCTTTATTGCTCTTAGGCATGCCTCAGTCACTTGGGGAGACATGCAACCAGCTCTCCACCCTGAAACACTGGCCTGACTCAGCTGTGAACAATGCCAGCCTCACTAACATGAGGGCTGGTGGGGTGAGAATGGGATCCAGGAGGATAGGATAATGAAAAGTGGGAGAGGCCCAGACCACCGAGCCATGCCTTTTCCCACTTGCATGGGAAACTTTCACCACCTGGAGGACACTTTTCAATCAAAACCATCAGCTCTGCTCGGGGAATGAAGAAACTCAAGCTCAAGGAAAAGGAGGGTGGCCCTGCCGAACCTCACATGCCCATTTCAGTGGTCAGATTCAGAGAAAGCTGGAGCACCCTCGCCAAAGACGCTCACCCATCAACCAGTCAATCCGCCTGGTTCGTGTGCCTTTGCTGAGCTTTGGCTGTGCCTGGCTGCTTGCTTGAGGATAGTCTCCCTACTCATGAATGCCCTCCCTATCCTGACACAGCCAGACAGGGGATTGCAAGAGGAGGTGGGGGAGAGAAGGAGGATCATCTTCAGGGAAGCCTCCACTACAGCTCACGCTCATCCTCAGCCAGCCCAGATTTCCAAAAAGTTGCCAAGAAAAAAGGAGTAGCAAAGAGCCTCAAGATTGGTCCAGCCTCGCTTTTTGAAAGAAAGAGAAGAGACAGAGAAAGACACACACACAGGAAAAGAGAGAGAGACAGAGAGAGAGAGAGAGAAGGGGGAAAAGGGGAGAGAGAGACGGAGGGGGAAGAAAGAGATAGCCAGAGATACAGAGAGAGAGAGAGAGAAAGACAGACAGACAGACAGACTCAGAGGCTATTATCAGCAAAAGGAACTTCCTTCTAGGTACCCTAAGCTAAAGCTTAGTTGATTTGGTTAACACTTCCTATGTGCGTGTGAGTGCATCAGTATATAATACTGTGCAATTATTGAGACAAGTGCAGCCACAAGTGAGTGTGGAGCAGCATTTGGTGCACATGCAGACTTTATTCATTGAGTTGGAATAGTGTGGAATGAAGATTCCTGAATCTCAGAAGGTGCTGTTGGTATTAAACAGTCTTGATGAAACATGGGACATCGTTTCAGCAATTTTTGAGTGCAAACCAGAACAAGATTTACAAATGGAAGCTCTAAAGGCCTGTTTGCTTTCTGAAGAAAAACATTTTAGAAAAAGCCACAAGGAGAAATTTCTGAGGTGGGGACCCAAGGAGCAGAAAGGGAAAAGTAATAGACAAGATGTCTGCAGAGATTGGATTACATCCCATGAAGAAAGAAAAAGAATGGTGGTGTTACATCAGTGATGATAAGACTCATTTGAAGTTTGCAAGGAAGAAAAACAACAGATGGACAAGATGTTGTTGCAAAAGTTAGCTCTTGTAATAGGAGAGACCAATGGTTAATAGGGAGAGGGCTAATCAAACAATTGTTAACAATTCAAAATTGTTTTTCAGAATGGATCCAGCTGGAGGTGATGCAGTAGCCTTGGTGAATAGCCAGAATGCTAATGTCACAGGAAACGGCAATGTGCTGATTCCATATCTGGAGGAAAAGTTTGGTAACATATTATGTGTGCCTGAAATGGAACATAATCTACTGAGTGTCTCTAGTCTAGACAAACAAGGTTTTGCGACTACATTTGGAAATGGGAAGTGTCTCATAAAAAGAAATGGGAGTGTAAGTGCACAGGGCATAAAACAGGATAATCTTTATGTGTTGCAGGTACAAAAGGTTAAAGGTGCCCAAAGATTTGGAAATACGGCACAACATGATTCATGTGTTCATCTCTTGCATAAAAAGCTTGGCCATGCCAGCTTCAGAGTTTTGCAAACAATGCAACAGTTGGAGAAGGGTTAAACTTAAAAGGATGTGGTATGTGAATAATCAAAGTCCAAGACATTCCCAGTAAGCAAAAGTAGCACAAAACAGACAACAAGCACTCTAGAGCTGATACATGAAGATTTGGTTGGGCCAATGCAAGCCAATTTGGGAGGAGCAAAGTATGTGCTGGTCATTGTAGATGACGAAGCAGATTTGGGTTCTGTTATTTACTAAAGAATAGAGCCATGATGGAGAACCTATGGCACGCGTGCCACAGGTGGCACACCGAGCCATTTGTGCTGGCACATGAGCAAACTTACCTCACTGCACACGTGTATGCCTCACAACTGATTTTTGGCGGGTTTGAGGCCTTTTTCGGCTGCCCAAAGGCTTCAGGAAAGCTTCCGCAGGCTTTGCAGACCGAAAACTAATCCCATTTTGTCACTTCCTGCTTCTTGGAACATACCGGAAGTGACTAAATGGGGCTAGTTTTCAGTCTGCAAAGCCTGCGGAAGCCTGCAGAAGCCTGAAGAAGCCTTTTGGCAAAAAGGCCTCAATCTGGCCAAAAATCAGCTATGAGGCACAGTGCAGATAAGGGGGCAGTGGAGGTGGGTGGGTGGGGATTGTGCATGCATGCATAGAGGGCATGGAGGGGCATGGATTGCCTTCTGGGTGCTGGCACGTGAACACAAGCGTGCAAGCGCGTGCACAATTTTTGGCACAGGAGGCCAAAAAGGTTAGCCACCACTGAAATAGAGCTTCTACAGAAATTTAAGCAATGGGTAAGCTTCATTGAAAGGAGATATAAACAACAGGTATGTCAGCTGAAAACTCACAGAGGTTCAGAATTTATGTCAGCAATTTTTCAACAGTGGTTGGGACAGTTAGGAATGAAACACAGATGCACTGACTACTCCATACACAGCAGCTGAGAATGACGTAGCTGAAAGGCGGAATGGCATTTTAGAGGCAATGAAGGACTCACTGCTTGAGGATTCTGGTCTAAGTAGGTCATGTTGGGGTGAAGCCATGTTGACTAATATTTATTTAATCATTAATCTGTGATGTTTATCTATTAATGATACTCCATATGCTGTTTATATGGGAGAAAGCCATCTTTAGCACATTTAAGGGTGGTTTGGAAGCAATGCATGGGTGCATATTCCAAAAGTAATCAGGCGAAAGGGTCAACCAAAGGCTAGAAAGCTCAGGTTTACATTCTATTAACATGGCTCAAAGAGCTATCGCTTTAGCAATAGGAGCAAAAAGTCTACAAATTTTGATTTCAAGGTCTGCTAATTTTGCAGAGCAAAATTGGAACAGAATTGATGTTAATTTTTGGAATGATCCACTTAGTGACGGTGACCCACTTAATGATGGTAACTCACTTAGTGGTGCTGTTAGCATTCAGGGATGAGAAACAGAAAAACAACTTGAAAAGGAGTCAGAAGATGATGGCTCACATATGAAGCCAGAGAAGGTTGAAACACAGGCGTAGTCAATGCCACACAGGTCAGAGCAATGGAACAAGGGGATTCCACCGGACAGATATTTTGCTAGTGAAGTAAAGGTATGTAATGTGAAATATGAGCCAAGAAACTCTAAGAAAGTATTGGCATTTCCCAAAATTGAACAAGTAAAGTGGAAAGAAGCCATGCACAATAAAATGAAATCCATGGGTGAACATAAAGTATTCACATTTATGACTTTGCAAAGCCATAGGATGTAAATGTGTGTAACAAAAAAAAATGCTACCCAACAATGAGGTCCAATATATTAGTGGCACAGGGTTTTTAACCGAAGTAAAATGTGCACTGTTGGAGAAATACAACATGAAAAATTGTAATTCTGCTCCAACCTATGAGATTTTCATAACGGTTTGGGTGAGGACAAAAGTAAAGCCTGTGATCAAGAGGTATATCAATCAGCAATAGGGAGCCTGTTATATCTGTCACAGTGGTCCAGACCAGACATAGCTTGTGCAGTAAGCATCCTATATCACTTGACTGCTGCACCAACACAACTGAATTGGATGGGTGTAAAAAGGATTCTCAGGTATTTGAAGGAAACTGTGCAATTGGGTCTTCAAATATAGGTTTCTGAAGAACTGAAATTGAAATTTTATGTTGACAGCGATTATGCCAACGATCATAGAAAACACTACAAAACAAAATTGACAGACCTACTCCAAGACTCCACACACAGAAACCCATAAACACGGACCCAACTACATATCTGGAAAGGAAGAAAAGAAGAAGAAAAGAAAAGAAAAGAAAAATTTTCAAGAAGAAAATTATAACCAACCACATGAGCAAAGAGATCCAACAGACGATCATCCCAAGAGAAAAATCTTCCAGATGCCCCAAATTATTACGGTCTCCCAAAAATACCACAAAGAAGGCATTACCTCTCAGACCCATAGTCTGCTCCAGAGGAGCACCACTACAAAACCTAGCTAAAACAACTTAGCAAAAACAGCTAAACCCCATGCGGAAATGCAGCTTCACGATGTACAAAAACTCATACCATTTCTTGGAAATAATCAAAGATCTACACGTGAACAAGAAAGATCTGCTTGTAAGTTTTGACGTGGTTTCACTATTCACTCAAAGTCCCGAGTAAAAGAAAACTCTTGAAAATCATCAAAAATTAAATACCAACCAGCTTAAAACCTCATGGAACTAACAGAACACTGGCTTAACCAACACATAATTTCTAATACAAAGGACAAAGATACAAGCAAAATGAAGGACCCCATATGGGATCACCACTGTCACCCGTCATTGCAAACTGTTCATGAAGAATTCGAATTCAGAGCCTGCCGCTCAATGCCACCCACAAACCCAAACTATGGCTAAGATACATCGCATGACACATTGTGATTTGGCCCACTGGAAATAAAACCTAAACAATTTCCTAACACAACCTAAACAGCACACCACCCAAAATTCAAAGTTCACCATGGAAACGGGAAATAAAAAAAACAACTACCATTCTAGATGTACTAATCTACAAAAAGAACAGATGCCACACTGGAAACACACCATAGTACCAGGAAGAAAACAACACCAACGCTTACCCTCAACCCCAATCCCACCACCACCAGCACAGATAGATGTCCGGTGGCCAATGGCTTCCACGAAACAAAAATACCAGCTTGAATGCACAATAACACCACCAAAGACATAACAGAAGAACCCTAAAGATCACAGACCTATGGAACAGCCGTCCTGCCTACATAAGAGACTACTACAGACAAAATCAGGATAGAAACTCACAGGCAATCACATCAAGAACTGCCTTCAAACAGACAAAAAAAATAGGCAGCCAATCCTTAAAAACCCCAAAGGACAAAATGACCTGAAAACCAAGGCATAATACGGAGTTCCCTGTCATCATGCCGGCCACCTACATTGGACAGACCAATTAGAAGGAATAAGTTACCGCCTAGATGCAACACAAAAAGTGCAGTAAAAAAGCTGGAACACCACCTTTTCACTAGTCCAACACATTGAAAACCACAGGTTCACAACATCAACTTCAATGCGCACTAAATAACCCTAGCCACTAATAGAAAACCCCAACACAAATCATCAGGAAGCCATAGAGATTGAAAAAAGACTGAAAGCATGCATAGAAGAGATGATTTCCAGCCAGACTGTCAATCATTTGGAGCCTTTGAACTCTCAAATAGAACTCTCCACACACAAAACAGACAAACAACCTGAGCACAAACAGACTCCCTCTGATGCCTCCAACTCAAACACTCCCCACCCAGGCACCCAGGTGAAACCTAGCTTGCTATGAGAGCAGCTGTCCTTTCACACAAAGCCAAGCTGCACTGAAAAGCCTCCAGTGCAGAACAGGAGTGTTGCCAGCCAATCAAGAGTCCACAAAAACAGACAGAAAGAAACCAGAAACACCAATCAATCAAACTCCAAGTCCAGGAACACAGACCTAGACTCTTAGCCAATTCAGGAATAGACAGCCCTCGAATTTGAAACCAGAAAGCTGATGAGACCCACATCCATACAGAAGCCTGATGATGGCAGATTGAGATTCTGCTGAAACGTTGCTACAACTTTAACAGCACTACAATGACGTGGGATAATACCCGAGGGAAGCTGAACAGCAAACATACACATATATATATATAAAACACTGGGATGGGATGAATTATTTACTTGTGTGCTCATTGGATTGCTGCAAACTGTGACAAACTCCCAGAATTCCTCAACAAGCTCTCCCTTTTTCTGTTATAAATTTCATTCCTAGGAAAATTAAGCAGGCATGGGCACCATTCTTAAGTTTTAAGACCATTGTCAAATTCATCAGAACTGCAATAAAGTAGATTTTCAATCCCAAAAGAATCCCCAAAAAACAAAGGTTTGGCAAGTTAGTGATAGTATTGGACAGTGATTAGGATCAGGAGTTTTGATTGTTTGTAGTAGATCAGCCAAGAAACAAACAATTCAAAAGGAGCTCATCAGTGCATCAGAAAATATATATGCCAAGTACATCAGAACAAACCAGAGCAAACTCTTTATAGCTGTCACTAAATCCGCAGGTTCTTTGGGTATTTTAGATAGCTCTTCCTTTCTTCTCAATCTTTGTGGCCTACCAAAAATTTTTAAAAGTCCTTTCATTGTTTGAGGAGGAAAGAGACATTTTTAAGTCAAGAGAACAAAAATAGAATGTGAACACCAAGTAATCTATCTGTATATGACCTAAAGCTATAATTTAAAACTGGCCACACTGGGGGGATGAAATTATGTTGGCATTCCCTGGTAAGCACATACATTCCCTGGTAAGCACATACTCAGGAATAAAGAAGATACTGTCCTCTCACCAACACAGAAGGAAGACTCCAGGATTTATGTAATCACAAGACCAGGGTAAAAATTTTAATAATAAATTAAACCTGCAAATTTGTTTGTGATTCTACAACTAGAATTTAAAGGGGAGAATCATCTTGTCTGATTTAAGCAAATATTTTTCTTCAGCTGATCTTGGCTGTATTCATAAATACTGATTCTGCTTAGCCAGGGACATACTTGGTAGACTAATAAAATTTTATTTTTGGTAGTGATCCAGAAACCACATCCTTTACCAACTAATTGTTTTCTTTTTAAGCAGAAAAAAGCCCTTCCTTGCCTGAAGTGCCTCTATCATTTTCTGCTGATATGTGCTTGTTACAATTTTGCAAACACATGCAAAAAGGAAAATGTGATAATTTTAAACAGTTTTGGACAGGAAAAATTAATTGAATTTGGGCACTGGTGTCTGTGATCATCACCCTTTTATATTTTTACATCATTATAAACAGAAAAACTAGTAGCAATAAAATGTAGAGAGAAGCAGCCAAAGGTTTTCTTCTCCCAATCTTGTGTCAGATTACAGCTCCGATAATTCTCACCAACCATGGTCAATAGAATAGAGGAAGAAATTGCTTGAGGGCAGGCAATTATATATTAAAATCAAGTGAAAACAAGCCAACTGTGAACACCAAAAAGGTATATAAATGGAAACTATCTTGTTTTATTTCATTTTTATGTATTGGGTTATGATGTTTTATATTGTGAGACACTCACAGCCAGCTGGAATCAGGAAATTCCTAATTGAATCAAATAAATAAATTCTAATTGCATCTTAGCGTGCTAGGAAGAATGTATATTAATAATTATTGGCACAACCATTGTTTTCCATGAAATCATTTTGACATTATTATTTATGTCCACTGAAGGGTTGTATTAGGCCAGCGTTATGAATTCTGGAGCATTTTTCCAGCAGTTTTATGTTAGCAGACCTTTAAAACCTAAAAAGATCATTCGGCATAAGCAAAGAACATGCCTAGGTATGTTCAGAAGTAACCTTCCATTTTTTAATTGCCAGAGAGATTAATAACCAACTAGTCTAGAGATTAAGATGGCTCAACTGCTACAGTCATTTTCTTCTATTTTTGGAAGAACACAATTCTCAGAAACTGCAGTTTGGAGGAGTAGGAGTGGTAGGGGTGCACATTTGTAACTCTCTCTAAACTAAGGGGTTTACTTTATCACTATCAGGAAAAACAAGTAATGGCTTCCCAGTTTGCTTCTGAATTTTTTTAGTGAAACATGTAATATTAAAAACATGGGAAATAAGCAAAAGAATTCATTCCAGCTATTTAAATTAATCTCAGTTCAATTCGAATCCCACGTAGCATTCATTTTGTCTCTATCCATTCTTTCTGGCTCCTTTGCTACCCTGGCACACCACACAAGGGTTGAATGACTGAGGAATTGCTGATCTGGGCTTTTGAGAAAACTATCATCCTGTTGATAGCATTTGCCCTGATGAAGTCCCAACGCGAATTCTCAAAGAGTGTAGTGCAGAACTAGCAAGACCACTTAGCCGCCTCTTCC
>BHFT01048233.1:3995-25799 GCA_004320025.1 Laticauda laticaudata | reverse complement strand
CAATAAGTTGCGACCCTGAGCTTGCGCTGGCCGGCCTTTGCAGGCCACGCTGCTTGCCATCTATGGCCTTCAACCGGTTGTGCGGGGAAGTTCCACTTCTCGATAACCCAGTGCCCTCTGCAAACTTTCTTTCAGACTTCTTTTCAGCTGGACGGGGCACTGCGAGGAGCTCCCTCCATGTTATTCATTCGCATGAGCTGGCCTGTAACACTTTCTCTAGCACCACAGTGCCCTTGACTTGGTGTTGTGTGCGCACCCGCTCAGCCCCGTACTGCACTTGCCGTCCCTGCTACATTCTGTCCCTGAGGCCACGGTAGGCGCGAGAGTCAGTGCCACCTTGAGCCCAGGGTCCAGGGCTGGGCCCGGGAAGTTTTCGCGTGCTCTGTTTTGGCTTCAACCTGGGAGCGTGTCACCGCCTGGCCATAACTCTCGTCAAACATGCGGCTGCAAGCTAGTCTCTCGATGAAGTTCTGGACATGCACGCAGTTGTCTTCGGTTCCTCAGCTCCATCATCAGCTTTCGTTGTACGAGTCCATACTCTCGCTCTTCTGCCCGATCCATCTTCAGACCCAGATACTTCTTGGCCACCTCCCTTTTCTTCCCGTATTAGAACAGGCGTGAAAGAGCCTGTACGATGGCTTTCGGGCACTGTTGCAGCAACGATGGTGGCTAACCAAAAAGGCAAGGTGTTGGCATTGAATCCGGTGGTGGAGATGACTGGATTGCTGTGGAAGAGCAAGAGCCAGTATGCAATGGCTGATAGAGGTCTGTGCCAACCGCCAGGGGGCTGCTGGGACTGACAAAGTTGAGACTCCAGGTGAGTTCCTCCCCCTTCTTCTATAGGAAATAGTAGCGTTTTCCACTGCGGGTCTGTGTCTTTTTGCATCCTCTGGACATCCTGCGATACATCCTAAACTATTCCGAGATTACGTCACCCTCTGCGAACGTTTTTTCCATCTTTTAATGCTTTGGTATGCGACGCCCTGTAATCTGCTTCATCCTTTCTCCGTTCTGCTGGCTACTAACGCCTTTTGTGTCCTGCTTCCGCGTCCGTCTTCGCTTCCTCCTGTGTCACATTTTCCGCTGGCAGCGGGATGCCGAGCGTTGCCGCGGCATGCGCAGCAGATGCCTAGCAGACTCATAGCGGATATCGTGACATGGATGACGCACCGCGATGTAGAACGGATGTTCCCCGTATGCGTGCGGCTATGCAGACACGACGTGCTTGGATACATTTTCCGCTCAAAATGTTTTTTGTCGCCAGCTGCAGCTCAAAACTTTTTGAGCGGATGAAATGTCAATAGACGGATGCTGGATGGATAGAGAGTATGAAAAACAGACGTAGTGAGTACAGAACGGAAGCATCGCGTTAACTAACGGATGGCAAGTGTTTCTCTCCGTTATACATCCTCTTTCCATCCGTTGGTGCTGTGTGACAGGGGCTTTATATTGTTCAACATTTTCATGGATATGTTACAGGGAATCCCTAAGAAATATGCAGACAACACAAAACTAGATGGCATAGCTAATACACTAGAATACAGAATAAACTTCGAAATAATCTTCATTGGTTAGAACAGTCTTTTATTTTTTTTTGTCTCAGGCCCCTTTTCCAATTTTAAAAATTATGGAAGATCCCAAAAGGGTTTTTTGATTGCATTTTGTTTTTATTTATCAGTAAGTATGTTATTAATTACATTTTCTGCCACAATTCTCACGATTATTTGATGGTATTTTAATATTGTATTATTTTTTAACATAGGATGGCAAATAATTTTGATTTCAAGAGCCTGAGAGGGTCTTAGGGGTCTCCAGAGGTATCTAAAACTTTAAGAAACAGTGGGTTAGAGAAATGGACTGGTTGACAAGAGTAAAAAACCAGTTTTTCAATTTAGAAACTGAATGTCAAGTGCAACGTATAAAATGGAGAATATCTGAAAAAGATCTTGGTTGAATAGTTGATTATCAATTACTGTTCTCATTTTTGAGATTGAATTCTGGAGTGTGTCCCCCTGCCCCTTAAGCAAGTTGAATTCCTTCCTGTCTGCAGAGCCTCACCCTCACTCCAGCGGTGGATTACTATCTTCGGCTTCACCTCTTTCTTTTCCCTCTACTAGTAAGGACAACAGTACAAATTTCCTGGGTAGTCATACATTATAATTAGAGCAGCTCAACTGTGGTACCAATTACCTAGAGTTCTGGTGAATTCTCCTTCCCCATAATTACCCAAAGGCTAGAGACGGTGTATTTATGCAATAGTGTGAAATAGGGATTGGATTTAATGACCTAAACGGCTCCTTACAGTCCTCTTTAACTCTACAAATTTAATGGAATTTACTTCCAAGCAAATGTAAATAGAATTGCAATCCTGCTTCGTAGGATTCTTAAAATAAAACTGCCTCAAACTGATGCCTATTTTGAAAAATTGAATTCAAAGAGCTGAATAATTAACTATGGGCCAGTCACTCTTTCAGCCCAACCCACCTCAGAGGGTTGTTGTGAGGAAACCAGGAGGAAGTGTTGGATACATTCACTGCCTTGAATTATTAAAATAATAAAGGTGAGATACAAATAAAAATAAAATAACAAGTTGTATCATTTCTTGTTATTCAGAAATTTTAGCATGTTTTCTGGTTCTAGGGAAAAGGTCCGGTCGAAACACCGAATCAATAATCATTTCTAAATTTTTTTTTTAAAAAAGCTTTTTGTTAACGTTTCAAGAAATACAATATCCGTAATTTGTCCTGACTCTTTCGCCATCCTCTTCAGGAAGTAAATGCTGCGCAATGGCTTCTGGGAATTGTAGTGTTCTTCCTGTAAATTGTCCTGTAGCTCTCCAATGAAACAGACTAGCGTGGGAACTACTGCTAGTTTAGGCCGGTGTTTTACGCTAAAATGGCGGCTCCTTTAGTTTTGGTGGTTTTGGTGGCTGTAACGGTTCGGGCCGCTTTATTCCGCTCCAGCCTGGCCGGACTCATCTCTGAGAGGGTGGAGGTGGCGTCTCCTTTAAATGCCTGGAAACGAGGTGAGGCCTACGGATGGGGACGGGCGTGGGGATTGGTGGTCCTCAAAGGGCATGTCTGGAGCTGGACAGCTGGAAGCGCTGTGCCGTCGTGGGACGTCGCTCCCCTCCGCCCGACGCCCCCGGGAGTCTTGGAGTGGTCGTGACCGAGCGGGTTTTTACCTTGGGAACTATAGCGCACAATCGTGCCTACCGTCCCTCTCCTATTGTCCCTAATTATTAGTTCCTATTTCTGATATTTAAACTTCTGTTTATTCTTATTTTATATTGTAAGCACCTGGCAAAATTAAATAAATAAATAAATATATTGGTGTCAAGGACGCTTTGGCTGCGTCGGCACAATGTAAATTTGTAACCTATTGAGTTCATGTTTTGTGGATTGAGATGACCAGGTTTTTCTCAGGACTAAGCCTTGAGCCTTGCGATCGCAGGCTTGAATCTAAGGAAGGGTTAAATAAACATCGGGAAGGAAAAAGGAAGAACGCCGGAATTTGGGGAGTTTCTTTGCAAGGAGCTTTGTTTTTCTAACAGCTTTGTCCAATAAATTGTCTTGCCTTTGTAACTTTTGGTTTGAGATGTGAAAAGGCTCCAGGATATCACCAAGCCATACATTCCAAACCCAAAAAGTTTGGGTTCATATAACAGATCTCTGGGATGCAAAACGTTGGAACATAAAATGATGTCTTGCTATAAAAACTGAGATCTAGTCATCTAGAAATTTTGTAAAAAACTTAATAACCAGATTGTATAGAAGTGAAGAAACTTATGTTCTGTCTGCCTTCGGTCATACTAATTTGTTCTTGATAATGCCCAGAATTATGTGCAGTTCAGAATGTTGCAGTTTAAGAAAGATGTTGATAAGCAAGAACTTTTTTTCTATTTTCCAGTGGTTGAAGGACTAGCCTTACTTGATTTGGGTGTATCTCCATATTCTGGAGATATCTTTCATGAAGTAAGTATATACAATTTTTGCTTTGATATTGTTATGCCTCTATAACATGCTTTTTATATAAAGATGGGAAGATAATGTAAAATAATCTATAGGGCTTAATAGAATTATAGTATCTCAAGTGTCTTCTCACTTGAGCTGCTGAGTGCATAGGTGGACACACAAATGCAATTCATGGGAATGTTTATTTTTATTTTTTTGATAACAGAAATAACTCAAAACTGGCATCTCAAGTTAAAGCCTATTATTTCCTGCTTTGTGAATATTTTTACAAGATGATAAAATAAAAATATTAGTTAAAATGAAATAAATAGATATAATTCTACAGTGCAGATAGTGAGTACAGGAAGTAAAAATATATCTTATGTTCTTGGTATAAGGAGAAAAGGAACAGGTCTTCTTTCCCTCAGGAACCTGCTTACCACACGTATAATTAATAAAGTATTTTTAAAATACCAAATTTTATCTTACATTGTCAGTTCAGCAGCAAAAATTCCTAGATATTTTGTCAGACTGTTTTAGGAAACTTGGTGGGTTATTGGTTATGCCACCAGGTAGCCTTGTGACCCAGTGGTTAAAGTGCAGTATTTCAGGCAAACTGCCCACAGCCAGGAGTTTGATCCTGCAGGACTCCAGAAAGTTGAATTCAGCCTTCCATTCTTCTGAGGTCAGTGAAATCATGAACCAGATTGTTGGGGGCAATATGCAAAATAATGCTTCTACATTATAAACTGCCCAGAGAGTGGTATAAAGCACATGGGGCACCATATAAACCTAAATGCTATTGCTATTACTATGCATAAAGGAAAAGTGGAATTAATATGACATCTAAAGTATTTTGCTTGGAAGGGAAGAATCACCCTCCAGCTCCATTTATCATAAAAACCCATTAGTAAAATTTCATTCTATGAGTCATTGTCACTGTAACTTTAATTCAGCAGTTTTTACTTTGACAGCTACAATACCACAGCTGTTAAAATATTAATATTGTAAAAAAGTAAGATGTTTCCCTTTATGAAACTGAAATGATCAGTGAAAGATGATGATCTGAAATGAAATGATCAGTGAAAGAAGTGAAAGAGCACTTAGACTTACATACCGCTTTATCGTGTTTTATAGCCCTCTCTAAGTGGTTTTCAGAGTCAGCATATTGTCCCCAATAATCTGGGTCCTCATTTTACTCATCTCAGAAGGAAAAAAGGCTGAATCAATGTTGAGCCTGGTGGGATTCGATCTGCCAAATTGCAGGCAGCTGGTTGTCAGCAGAAGTAGTACTGCACTCTAACCACTGCGCAAAAATATAAGCAATCTTTTTCAGCAGACTTATGCATTTAATTTTTGCATGCAATAGAACAAACTAAGTTCATGCCCTTAAATAGCAAATTCTGGGTTGTGACTAC
Source organism: Laticauda laticaudata (assembly GCA_004320025.1). Lineage (NCBI taxonomy): Eukaryota > Metazoa > Chordata > Lepidosauria > Squamata > Elapidae > Laticauda > Laticauda laticaudata. The sequence goes on along the minus strand of BHFT01048233.1, from coordinate 20,428 downwards.
AGGTAGCCCTTGATATACAACCACAATTGAGCCTAAACATTCCATTACTAAGCAAAGTGAGTTTTGTCCCATTTTACAAGTTTTTTGCCACATGTTAAGTGATTCACTGCAGTTAAGTAATCATGCAGTCATTAAGCAAATCTAATTCCCCCATTGACTTTGTTTGTTGAAAGCTGGCTAGGAAGGTTACAGATGATGATCCTGGGACAGTGTAACTGTCACAAGTACATGCCAGTTGCCAGCTGAATTTTCATCATGCCTGAATTTTGATCATGCAGCCAGCGGGATAATGCAATGGTTGTAAGCACTTTTTTCAGTGCTGTTGTAACTTCAAACAGTGACTAAATGAATGGTTATAAGTCGAGGACTATCTGTTTTGCCCTGTCCTACTTCAGTATTTTTTCTGTAACATCAGTCTTAGACTTGTACAGTGAATTATCTCTGCATTAATGATTTTGGGTATTTTCTATAAAAATCATACTTAGAAGTTACTACATAGCTATCATTTCTACCAATTAACAAATCAATTAAACTCTGATCTAAAGACAAGTTGTTTTAGATATTTTTTCTTTTCTTCCTAGACACCATTTATAATATACCTCTTTCATTTCCTGATTGATTATGCTGAACTAGTATTCATGGTATGTAATTTTCAACCATCAATTAATTAGCTCTCTTTAGAATTCTTTGATTTCTTCTGCATATAGAACACATTTTTTTAATTTAAGATATACACTTTTTTAAAGGTCTGTGTCTGGCTGAAAGTCTAAGCACGCTTAATAAGTAAATATAATTAATTGAACTCATTAGGAACTCTTATGAACTCTTATTATGAACTCTTATGAAACTTTGTAGGATTCTTGAAAAAACATGCTTAGGATAACATTGATATTTTATGTGTATTTTTAAAACAAACATATATGGAAAAATTGGTTGGCGTTACATGTACAGAAGCATTGTTCATCTTCATGACCTCTGTGAGTACCTTTCCATATTTCCAGAAATTTTTGAGAGGACACCACATCTGGAGTGCAAAAATCCGGATGACATATAGTTGGCAACAGAGAGATATAAGCCAAATTTTCTGTCTCTTTGCTGCCCTGTTGTGATTGTCCAGATCTGTAGCTTCATGTTTTTGCTTTTATCTAGTGATTGACCAGATGTTTGCAGCCCAGATCTGTTAACCCTAGTTTCATTCAGGGTAAGCTGTCCTACTGCTGAATAATTACCCAAAGCATTGGAAATTGTTTAAGAAGTTGTGGTACAATTTCTTGACATTTACTGCAAATCTTTTTCCAAAAGTACTTTTTGATAATACTGAATATCCCAGAGTACATTAACTAAATTTATTGAATCATGTATGTAAAAACAAGTTTCACAGTTTTTATTAAGATCAGGACATCTCAAAGTTTATATACATAATCACCCATTCATAACTATCTAAAAGAGAAATCACTTAGCTATAGGGATGTGTATAAAAATCCATTGCTGGCAAGTTGAAAATACTGTAAATCCACTACCAGCAATACTTTCTGTGAATGAATGAATGAATGATTGGCCAAGTGTGATTAGATGTACAAGGAATTTGTCTTGGTGCATATGCTCTCAGTGTACATAAAAAGAAAATATACATTCATCAAGAAATGACAAAGGAATTTTGATGCCTAATAAAAATAAGATAGTTCCTTCATGCCATTTTGTGAAATGAAATCTACCATGGTTCCCCTGCTCTAACCCACATAGCTAGGACATTGTTTAATTATAGTATTTAGTAATATGAATTAATTTGTTCAGATAGTCCTGTTATTAATTTAGAAAATCACTTTTTTAATCACTAAAAGTACAACTTTGCATTAAGAAAATAACCTGTGTGTTGATGTTCTTTTGATTTGATTTCCCTTCAGTTTATAGATATTTTGACAGCTATAGCCCTTTATTTAGCTGTACAGGATTACAACAAAGTTTTGGTGAGTAGATAAGTGCCTATTTTTATTTATATTACTTTCAATGCATTTTCTTCTGTCATTTCCTTCCCAGCTTCTATTTCTAAATACAGCCATGTTTTTTCCCTGATATTTTATATATTGTTTATTTGGGCTGAGAATCCTGGGAGTTGTCAGAAGATGTTTGGAGAGTATCCAGCTGAGGAAGGCTGGTCTGCTTGGACATCTGGACTTGGAACTGCCTTGCAGGAAGCTGGATTCCATTCAACATGCTCCTTTGAATTATTTCATGTGTCAGTTGTTGGTAGAGCTACTCTCAATCCATGTTGAACATCTCGCACTTCTAGTTTTATATTGATTCAGGATCTGCCCCAAACCTCAACATTTTAACATTTTCTGATGGTGAAGAGGGGGATGTTGTTTCAGGGAGTAAGAATAGTAACATAAGACACATGCCTTCATGGCAATGATGGGGCTGATGTTAGCCCTACCATATCTTATAGCATGGACAGAATATACACAATTATATTTAAAAGCTGGGGCACGTGCTTCAATCAAGAACAAGGAATGGACTAAGGTTTTTTGTGTATTTTTGCAGAGGAATACTAATGTGACTTCAAGAAATTCTGCTCATTCCATAAGATCTGGCAGAGTTAGCATGTTGTGGGTCCCATCATGGAAGCATGCTTATGTTGCTACTCCTACGCTCTGGAATAGCATTCCCCTCTTCACCTTTAGGAAAATGTTAAAATTTGGGTGGTTTTTTTTGGCAGATCCTTGATCATTTGTAAATCCATTTGAATGTCAGTCTTCAATCTTTCTTTTGTTGTATCTTATCTTTTATGACATTTTTAAATGTTACTGTACAGTGCTCAAAATCATTGCCTATTAAGTTGGTGTTACCATTTAGACAACATAAACAATAATAAATTAATGATAAATATAATCCATGAACAGTCATGAACATGCTTCTTAATAATAGCTGTCTGCTTTCCTTCCCTCAGCTGCGTTGTTTGTCTGTGCCTTCTAGTCTTACCAACTGGAGAAACCAGCTGAAATAACCCATGGCTTATTTTAGGATAATTTTGTATCTTTAGCTTCAGACAGAAGTTTCAGACAATGTGTTAGGAACACATTATGCATGATCACAGGCAGAGGACACAATATTACAAGGCAGCAGCTGCTTGAAATGTGTTGAAGATAGCAGATTTAACAGATAATCAGACTTGGAAGGGACCTTGTAGGTCATCTAGTCCAACCCCCCATCCAAATGGGAGACCCTACACCATTTCTGACAAATGGCAGTGCAATCTCTTCTTGAAAGTCTCAAGTGATAGCACTCCCACAACTTCTGAGGGCAAGCTGTTCCATTGGTTGATTGTTCTCACTGTCAGAAAGTTTCTCCTTATTTCCAGATTAAATGTCTCCTTGTTCAGCTTCCATCCATTATTCCTTGTCTGACCTAGCTGGTATGATTAAGTTACCCAGTTGTGAGTTGAATATGCTGTTCTTTACTATATATTGCATCTTGTCAATACAAAAGAATCAGGGCTTATGTAATAATGATAAGTCAAGTTTGTGTAAATGTTGAATTTGTAAACCTGGATAACAATTCAGGGAGATAAGTATTTCTTGCCGGAATCATCATAAAAACGGGCAGAATTGCTAAACAAACACATTATTTTTACTTGCACATTTTTTCTTTGTATTCAGTTTAAAAAGCAAAAACTGCTAATAGAATTGGATAAATATGCATCTGATGCTGCAGAGCTTATCCGGACTCCTATGGAAATGTACTATGTTCCTCTCAAAGTAGCACTGTTGTAAGTATTGCTTTTCAATAGAGATTGGAATCTAGTTAATTTATCTTCCTTATGCAGAGACCATTGGAACATTTATTTTATTTTTGAAGACACCGTACCTCTTATTTTGCTTTTTCATAAGTCTATGACTTTGAGTGATTGAGGAGTGCTTCTTGGCTCAAGATTTGAGATTTGTTTAAATTAGATTTATATTCCAAATAAGAAAACCAGGTAAGTTAAATGGTTAAGACATCAGGCTAGGAAATGGGTGATTGTGTTCTACTCCTGTCTTAGGCCCAAAATCAACTCTGTGATTTTGGGCCAGCCATTCACTCTCAGCCCTAGAAACAAGGAGTGGCAAACCACTTCTAAAATCTTGCAAGGAAACCTTGAGGAGGTGTCCAGGCAGTCACCATGAATCATGACTGACTCAAAGCCATAAAAAATAAACAAATGTAAAATCCCAATTGGAGTTGTTTAAACAACCAGATACTGTATTTAGGTATACAGTTGCCTGGTGAAAGAGTCAGAACATTTTTATTCCTGAAATTTTTTGATTGATTTATTAATGATTATTCTTACATTTTATCTGCCAAAGGGGAGAGGGGTCCTAGTGATTGGAATGTGTCAGCTTTTTTAGATATGTACATATCCACATGCTATTGCCTTCTGGGAAAACAAATATTACATAAACCATCATAAAAGAGTAAGAAGTGCCAAGCAGAATGAAATTAAAGACAAGAAATAAGAGAAAAAACAAACCTAGTTTACACCAACAACATTAAGTATACCTTTCCATACTTTAAAAACTATTCTTGCTTATATTGTGTCTGCACAATTTTTTATACATTGCATTTGTTCACAGTGCCTCACTTGCTTTCCCTTCATGTACCAGTTTTGTGATTGAGTGCAGAATCCTAAATGTTTGGCTTGAAAAAAAGACAGCTGCAGGGATACATGATTAAGGTGTTCAAAATTGAGGAAGTGGACAAAGGTTTTCTCCCTTCTGAAGGCACTAGAATTTGAGTTCATTCATTGCAGTTGACTGGAAAGAGATTTTGGACAAGCAAAAGAAAACCCATCTTCACACAGTACATCATTGATTTTTAGAATTTATCACAAGTTTGGATAAATTCATGGAGGACATAACCATCAAGATTAATAAGGATTATTAATCTTGAGACTCAATCTTACCTGTGGATAGAGATAGCATACCTTCAAATACAGTTGCAGAGTAGCAAAAATGAAAGAGGAGTATATTTTTATCTCTCTATATCAATTCCAGTTGTAAAACCCTCATGAAGCATCTGTTTGGCAATTTTGAGGAGGGGAAATTCTGTGCTAAGATGGGCCTTGGCTTGAGGTACCAAGGCTATCCTTATGTTTTTTTTCAGATAAAGGGAAGAAAGGAAATTGACATATATATGTGAACTTGGATGTCTTTTTTTTTCAGTTACTTGTTGAATCCATACACTGTGTTGTCTTGTGTAGCAAAATCCACCTGTGCCATCAACAATGCTATAATTGCATTCTTCATTTTGGCAACAATAAAAGGTAAAATACTTTACTTTTCATGTAGTAATAGATCCCTTTGTACTGCTGTGCACACTGAGCAGCACATTCTTTCCAAAGTTTTGGATCAACTGCAGATGTTTCTGCTTGTTCCAATGGGATATCAGCAATTTGCAAATTTTGTGGAATGTTCTGCACCAAGTTTTATAGCATCTAAATCTCTTCCATTTTCCTCCGGTATTGTTCTGACACAGTCTTGACATGATGCTGATTTGGAAGATACAAAACTTGAAACGCATTAGGACTACCTTAATATTTAGTCTTTGTGCCACCTGCCAGGTCATCTTCCATGTTTCATAGACATTGAAGGCAAAATAATACTTTTGTAAAATTGGAACTTTGTCTCAATGTTAATAATTGCATGGACCAGACTGGGAACAGCCACTGAAACAACCACCAGTGCTTTTTATAAACATACTTTATTTTATTAACATTTTTAATTTTTTTGTGTTTCTGTGTAACATTTTTGTGGCTTATATCAGATTAAATCCGAAACAGTGATCTGCATCTGCTTTCAAGATATTCTTTCTCATCATGTCTTAATGGAATATTGAAATTCATTTTGATTAAAATTGCATGATAGTTCGCCTACAGCATAGAAATATAGATTTGTGTAAACAAGCAAATAGAAAAATAATGCAAAGCTCAGCTGGCCTGAATAGACTTCTAAAATAATTTCCTCTCAGCGAGCATATGTAATACATGTTAATAATAGTTATACTTGCTTTAACCCAATGTTAGCATGTCAGACATGTAAACTTAGATTTCCTCAGAAGTGATACAATTGTACTAATGTTTGTAAGGACCACAAGGGAATATTGATTATACTGCTATCGATGGTTTCCTGACAGGGAAAGGGGAGAATTGTTATTAATGCAAGTATCATTACAAATAGTTTGAAACTCCTAGTTTCTGTCATGTCTTCATTTGTTTCTAATAGCTAAACCTCATGAGTAAGAGTTAGGTCACATCCAGGCACCAAGACCATTGCTCTTAGTTTAGAGTTACAGTATTAACTTAATTGATGAAGGGAACCAGTGCAACCAATGCCTTTAAAAACTAGATTAGTTTTGGGATCGTTACAGCCTTATAGTTGAGGCAGCAACATTTAAGGCTGTACAGTTTAGTTTGGAATGCACAATGTCTCTATTCAGAACTGCTATGCCAGCCCACATTTTATATAGATTTGCCATAAATATTAAGTACTGTAAATTTTCATATTTACCCAGAAGTTTGTTGTTACTGGCTATTTACACCTTTTTATCTTTATTTTGCAGGTAGTACTTTTCTGAGTGCTATATTTCTGGCATTAGCAACATATCAGTCTTTGTATCCTCTTACCTTGTTTGCACCAGCTCTTCTCTATTTATTACAGGTATCTATTCCATAAGAGCAAGTGAGTCTTTTTAATTTTTTCAGTAAATAAGATTAGCCACCATGAATTGCTAGTCCTGCAGAGGACTACCTACAAGATTGCTAGTACGCTGATGGCTAGAATGAGAAAGCAAACTGTAAATTGCCTGCACATCATCTTCATAGGATCAGGAATCTCAACTCTTATGACTAAAATTATTGGGGAATTATCTGTGCTGCTGCAAGGGAACTCCTATTGGCAGCTATTTTTCTGAAAACAAATCTAGAACTGCAGCTGGCAGTGATTCTCTTTCATTTACCACTCTCCCACTTCTCTAAATAGACTTGGAAAGGCTCTGCTGTAATACTGTTCTCTCAACTCCTAATCCAAAGTCAATGCAGAAGATTAGCATAGTTGATAATTTCGAAAGTGTTTTATAGCAAGAAAATCCAAAGGGTTGATCTACCATTTTCTTTTCTCATTAAGCTCAATCATTAAGGCAACCAAGGCTGATAAAAGTCCTTTATCAGGCCTCAACCTGAGTTGTAATAATTTGCATTACTATAAGCACCCATAATCACCTTATAAGGGAGATAGGCTGCATTTAATTTAATAATTAATATTAATTTAATCAATAAAAGTATATGTGCAGGCAGCAATTTTGTGAACGGCAACGCTATTGTGCAGAAAATAAGAAACAAAGAAGAGTGGATCCACTATTATCACCTTCAAGGTATCCTGTACAATCACTCCTGCAAAGATGGATTTTCATGTTCTAGATCTAGCCAGGCAGTTTTCTTTACCTGGATCAATTCCTTCCTATGGAGAAAAAACAACACAATCGTACACACAATAGCTTCTTGATTTTTATATGAGCTTGAGAGTGAATCCTTCCATAGCAATTTTTTTCTTCTAATGCTTTCACTTAATGTCAGAAATGAGTTAAATAATTGAAAGAAAGCTTTTTCACATGTTTTGCTTGCAAGAAATGACATACAGATGTTTCAAAACTATACTTGTGATCAATTCTTCCCTCTTCAGCGTCAGTTCATACCGGTGAAAATGAAAAGCAAGGAGTTTTGGTTTTTCACCATGCAATATGCGGGACTATATTTGGGAAGTCTGATGGTGATAATTTGTCTCTCATTCTTCGTCCTCAACTCATGGGATTTCATTCCATCTGTTTATGGTTTCATGTAAGTAGATCCTGTTTGTCTGCATTATAACCACCTACATATAGGACAAAGGTCTCTTTCCCAAGTTGTGAGTTCAAAGTATAAAACAAAACAAAACAATTCAATTGAACCTTCTATTTTTAAAACATTTTCTTTTGTTCAATGTCTTATGAATTAGACAATTTCTTGCTTCAGCATTCTGGATAAATAATATAACTTTATTGATCTGAATGACCTGAGAAGTGTTTAATTCATTCAGTGAAATAGAAGTATGATGAAGTTATCCTGGCATTTTAAAGTGTGGACTGCATGATTAAAAAATCCACAACTTAAATTCTGTGGAGTGAGAAAAGCTATGTTTACAAATGCAAGTGCATGTAAAAAGCTGCATATAAAAGATGAAAAATCTTCAATGGAATCTGAAAAGTAGGTTAGATTAGCACTTGCCAGGATTGTCCCAAAGGTGGTTTTCAGAAGGCAAGTCTATTTTCTTTTTTTTTTTCTTTGAAAATGTTTCACTTCTCACCCAAGAAGCTTCTTCAGTTCTTCCAGAAGCTCCTTAAGGCCCGGTCCCACTGCACTTACGGATGCAAAGAGGACGTAAAATGTTAAAAAAAGCTTGCCCCCGTTGGAAAACGCTATGCATCCGTTGTGTACTCATTGCATATGTGTTTCATACGCTCTATCCGTCGAGCATCCGTCCTTGCGATTTTTCAAAATCCGCACAGAAAGTTTTTTGAAGCTGGCAACAAAACAAAACTTGTGGAAGCGGATGGAAACTTTCCCCGCCGTGGTACGATGTAATCCGTGACATACGAATGCCAAACAAAAGACGTTTTCTATGGTCCGTTTTATCATCCCATTAAACGTCCGCTGTTATCCTCTCTCTGCATCCTCTTGGGCAAATCCCTGCCCGCACTCCCAAAACAAATCCTGCTGCAAGCGGAAAAGCCGGAAAAGAGAAGAGGAAAGAAAAGGTAATAATCAATGGAAACAAGAACATTCTAATAAGCATCGTTAAGTAAGCAACGAAATAGAGAAGGATGTGCAGTGAAACCAGGTTTTTTTTGGCATCCAATATACCATCTGCAAAATGGCCATCCCCCTTCCCCCTTTCCTTTAAGGCGTACGTGATTGCATCCGCTTTCATCCACTATGCATCCCGCTTTCGCAATTATCCCCCGGAACCCTTTCGAGGTGTTCAGTCCGTTTCCCATCCGCTTCCATCCGCTAGGCTTTTTCTAATGAAACTCCGTTTAATATCCCTGGCTACATACTAACCCAACGTCTGTTCTGTTTCCGTTTGTTTTTATGCAAATTTCGCCCACTTTTTGGAGCGGCATGACAACGGATGGAGCCACCACCCCCGAAATTTTGCTCGTCCGCTGTGTCCTTTATGCATACGTTTTGCGTCCGTCGGCCAGTGGGACCGGGCCTAGAGAAGAAGTGAAATGTTTTCAAAGAAAAAACAAAGAAGTCCAGTAGCCTGGTTGACTGAAAATCTCCATAGACACCTGCCAGGACTATTTTATAGGAAAGTCCATGTAGTGCTGTGCTTTGGACTACATTCTCCATTTAGCATCTTTGATTTTTTTATTTTTGTTTCCAAGCACTGACTTTCCCAGAAATGATAGTGTAAGTGACAGTAAAAAAGAAATACGATTTTCAAATTGCTGTTACTAATTTTGGATGATAGTTGCTGACATTTGTCTTGCAGCTTGTTTCACTATGGAAAAAGATCAGTTTGATCCTAGACTATATGTGAGCTATATATGAGAATTGTATTAAATGATCAAGTTCAAATTATTTATTTTTATTCTTTTATTCAATTTCTTTCACCATCTAACTCAACTAAGTGACTTTGTATTATCTATACAATTGTCTTTTAAATAGAAGTACTGAAAATGGATGTTTATTTTTACTCTTTTATTATTGAGGGGTTTTAATATTTTTTTTAACTAATAAATACCCCTCCAAATCACAAAATAAAAGTGTTAAAATAAACAAAACCTGCTGCTGTGAAAAGGCAAGCAATAGTGGACTTTAGTTTCTTAAATAAAAATCAAAAACATTTTCAGATGAATGCTAATACCTTATTTTTGTTGGATATAATTGATAAAATATCCTGCATTTTGCAACTGAGAGGAGCAATTATAGTTGACTAGGCTGGAGAGTCAGGGCCCAGTTATTTCATCACTCTGGCAATGAACTATTTCAGAATTCAGTAAGTTTTATTTATTTTTATTTTATGTATTTAATGATAACCCAGCACAGTAACAATCCTGTGACCTAAGTTGGGATGAGAGAGAATGAATGGCCCAAGGTCATCCAGTCGACTTTCATGCCTGGGGTGGGACTAGAATTAAGTCTTCTGGCTTCTAGCCTGGTGCCTTAACTACTAGACCAAATGGGATCCTTGGAAATCACTGTGACCAGTCATGCTTAAACTTGCTATGTTTCTGGACAGCTGACATTCTATATCATAGTTAAAAATAAACAAATATATGATTCTTTCTTCCAGCTTTAAGGATATTTCTTCAGTAAATCACTAACCTATCTCATAGAGATTATCTGGGGGAAGATAGAAGGAGAGAACCACATGCCCACTAACTTTTGCTCCTGAAGAAAAGGCTGAATATAACTCTAACAAATAAAAGAATCTTAAAAGTATCTTTAAAAACCCTGCATTTATTTTCATATCTCTTCATAGTGAAAGAAACACTTTCTGTTTGAAGTGTTTTGCAAAATACTAAGCTTTTGGAAGTTATTTGTGAACCTGAGTATAATTTTATAGATACAGATAATTCACTAATGATGATATTATTCTGTCAATTTCAGCCTTTCTGTTCCAGATCTGACACCCAATGTTGGCCTTTTCTGGTACTTCTTTGCTGAAATGTTTGAACACTTCAGTCTCTTTTTTGTGTGTGTTTTTCAAATCAATGTTTTCTTCTACACTATTCCACTGGCGCTAAAATTAAAGTAAGCAGTTTCTTGACGTGTACGGTATTTATTTGCATAATTGTAGCATATTAGTTTAGATCAGATTAATTGTAATATTTTATGTTACCTTACTTTGACTAAAAATTAAACTTTCAAGAATTGATTCAAAATAATTTAAGCAGTTTAGTTTTTTCTGTTAAGAATTTTTTCTTGTATAGGCTACTGGCATTATATAGTGATAGCTATTTTTTCTATTACCTTTGTCTTATATATACTACAGATAGTCCTTGACTTATGACCACAATTGAGCACAAAATTTCCATTCCTAAGCAGGACAGTGGTTAAGTGTGCTTTGCCCTATTTTATGGTCTTTCTTGCCGTAGCTGTTAAGTGAATTACTTCAGTTGTTAAGTTAATAATAGGGTTGTTAAGTGAATCTGGCTTTCTCATTGACTTGCTGTCAAAAGGTTGCAAAAGGTGATCACATGACCCAGGGACGCTGCAATGGTCATAAACATGCATTAGTTGCAAAGCATCTGAATTTTGATCACATGACCCTGGGAATGCTGCAATGGTCATAAGTGTGAAAAACAGTCATAAGTCATTTTTTTCAGCGCCCTTGTAACTTCAGACAGTCACTAAATGAACTGTTGTAAGTTCAGGTCTACCTGCACTTGTTGGGTCTTTTGAAATCACATGAACCTGGGACACTGCAACTGTCATAAATACATGCCAGTTGCCAAGCACCTGAATATTGATGACATGATCATGGGGATGTTGCGATGGTTGTGTGAAAATGTTCATAAATAACTTTTTTTAGTGCTGTTGTAACTTGGAATGGTCACTCCATGAATGGTTGTAAGTTAAGGACTATCTATAATAGCTATCTCATGAGACCGTCTCGTTAGATTGTTACAACAGGAAACTGAGGGAGCTTTCCCTTATTGGAAAGTTTCTCAGTTTCCACAGTTTCTCTGTGGCAAAAGCCACCTAGGAGAGTAATGAAATCTTCCTTTGAGTATTCTCAGAAGCTGTTTTGAAAGAGGATTTGGCAACACCTTAATATATAGCAGCACTTTCATTTCTAAGGCAAATAATGGCTCTGTTAGAAGAAAACTTACACAAATTGAGGGTTTAATCACCTCCAAGCATGAGCTAATGTCAAACAATTGGTTTTAATTGACTTTTAGTGAAATAATCCAAAACTACTCTCCAGCTTTGTAATGTTTCTAAATTTTTGTTTTATATCAGACTGAAATGCCTGCATACATCTTCCATACATGAAATAAATCAGTCATCAGCTCTAATGGCTTCTATATTTTTAATACTGGGAGAGCAAAATGTGCAGTGGCACCAATGACATCTCACCGCCAACAAATTACTTTTTAAGTTTACTTAATCCATTTTAGAACATTTTAAACTTCAGACCACCTGGGTGAAAGAACTGGCCTTTTTTATTTTACTTTTTGCTTCATGTAGTCCTGTCTTTCCCCACTTTGCATATTCCAGATCTGTTGTGAATGTAACTTCCAGAATTCTTAGACAGGAGAATTCCCAAGTAACAATTCCACAAATCTTCAAAGTGTCAACTAAGGGACCGCTGTCTTATGCCTAACCACCTGGGATGAAGAATTTATAGCTCAAATTTACTATGGAGATAACAGAAGCTAAATATATTAGAGTTGTTGAGTAGAGTGTTACAAGTCTAAAGTACCTTTTATTTCCTTATTCTGAATGTTGTGCATTAAAGCCAATTTACTGTGGTAACACAAAATAATAAACCAGAAGAACAGCAGCAACTCAGTCATCCAGATTCTTCACAGTCTTTTTTGTTTCTTTTCTAGGGAACATCCCATGTTCTTCATGTTTGTTCAGTTGGCCATCATTTCCATCTTTAAGTCCTACCCAACTGTAGGTGATATTGCTCTCTACATGGCCTTCCTTCCTCTCTGGAGTCACCTATATCAGTGTAAGTTCTATATTATTATTAATGTGGGAATTGTGCATAATGGAATTGTGACAATGGGCCAGGAAGAAATATAGAATATCTAATAAGATATTATTTTTCTTAAGTAGGATCTATTTCGGTTTCAGCCATTTTCTCTGTACTAAGTAGTTCCAAAATCTGCTTCCAGTGGCTGGTTTCTCCAAATTTTTTGATAAAGTTCTGAATGAAGCAGATAGAGCAGGGAACTGTTAATTTCATGAAATGGTGAATCTCATTTCCAATTGGGAAAGTTAAAAAATGTTCATGAAAACTGAGCAATATTCTCTACATTATTTTTTTTTCTGATATATTTATCTGAGACCCTCTGTCACATAAGATTTTTCAGAGAATACTTATGGATTTATAGGTTCAGCGTATTGTTGAATCACTTTGGTAAGTCTTGTTATAAAATATAAAAATAAATCAGTGAATTAAAGTACTTTATCAATGTTAAATATACATTTTAATTATTAGGCATTGACTTAAGTAAAGCATCTTAAAAGGCTGGTGGGAAACAGTATTGTATTCTATAAATTATTAGATTTTTAGAACATTTAGAATTTTATTTTAGAACAGGAAGAATTCAGTCTTGAATTAGTTTTCCACCCAGTACCCACCCATATTGTATTTTGATATCCTTGTATTTTGTAGTTTGCACCTGCTTCAATTCAGGAAGTGGAATCTGGGCCTGTGTAGTTAGGAAGTCTGCACAAATAAACCTGTCAAAGTTTTCCTCCCCCACAGGAACTATGGTTAATTACCAGTTCTAAGAAAGGGACGTCTGTAGCAGCTGTTTTGGATCCACCCTCTAAATTAGGATGTGCCACCCATTGTAACTAAGATAGGACAAGCCAACAATGCCTCAGTGTATCAATTAACCAGCTTTAGTGATGTCTCTGTTTTTTTGTTGCAGTTTTGCGGAATGTCTTCATACTTTCCTGTGTACTCATTGTGTGTTCCCTGCTGTTCCCGGTTTTATGGCATCTCTGGATTTATGCAGGAAGTGCAAACTCCAATTTTTATTATGCAATCACATTGACATTCAATGTAGGCCAGGTTAGTGAAACAAAATAATGTGTTTAGGTTAAGTAGCCCTCACAGACTCTGATTCCTAACCTTTGTTTTATATCAGTATTATGGTACTAGGCATTCTAGACATATTTGAAAGTACTATAGTACTAAGCATAAAAACATATATCCTAGGACTCTTGGCTTTCTTTTATATCAAAAAGAAAAAAATACCGTGAATCTTTCCAGAGTTAGAAAGCAGCTGTCGTTCCAACCTGCCAATGTGAACCAAATTCTCATTCAATTAATAGTCTTATAAGTAAATACTGTGCTTTACTTTACCGTTTTTCTCCACAACTCTAATAAAATGTATTTGGATTTGAAGCAGCAAATTGTGCAGAAAATGGTAGGTTGCCAATATTACCCCATGATGACAAAATCATGCAAATTCTGTGATTATATATTTCAGGCAGGACAACTGATAGATCCATATGTAATGGCCTCTGTGTTATCGTATGCATCATTACTTGGACACTAACTGCTAACTGTCTAAATTCTTGGGTGTAATCAGCCACAGACCTCCGCCCCTGTTTTATGGTTTTCATCCTAATTCGNTATCATTATGCAAGGTCACCATCCACTCTGCAGCTGTTCCCTCCAGAGCCCTGATAACACACCTCACTTTGGCTGCTTCTGAGGGAAAATCCTCCCCATATTCTTCCATATAGCTCCAAATTTGGGCTAGGAAAAATCCTAAGGTTTTTGGATTCCCCCCATATCTTACTTCTAACGGAGGCAGCCTAGGAGCTCTACGCCTTCTAGGGATCACACTTCCCGCTGAGGGCCCCGGGGCTGCTGCTGGATCGGGTTGATTTATGGGAGAGGGGGCTACTCTGCTTCTTCTGGCTGGCCAGAAACACAGGTTACATTAAGAAAAGGAAAACATTCTGAAACACAAACCACTTCCCTATTATTTTCAAGGCAACTATATGGACATAATAACCAGGAATGGTACTTGATTCATAGAAATCCTTACCACCTGCACACCTTTCTAAATATTTATGTACTTCAAGTTGAAGAAAATGGTCAAGTTCTGCTAACTTTAAAATTAATTAGATGTCTTAATTAAATATATCTGATTTGCATATTAGATTACCATATATTGGTTGAATTCATTTTTATCTTGCCAATTACATAAATATTGGGATAGGAAAAACATTGGAATAACTATAGTACCTCTGAGTTTGTGAATGAACTAGTACAATTTTATGATACCCCAATAATATGAATTAGATGATTGTAGAGGATTGTATGGAATTCTTATACTTTTCATAGTACTGAATTTTTTAAAGAAAGGAAAGTAATGTAATGTTTTATTGTTATGGTTCAGCCCTTAAATCAATAGTTGCATTCCTTATTATTGATTTATACATTTAAAAGAAATAGCTAAAACATAAATAATGTGTATTTTACATGCCATTTTTTAAAGCTCAATTAGTAAAATTTTAGTAAACAGAAGACCAATGAGAGTAACACAAAAGAAAAATGGGAATTTTTAAGTACAGTAGTACCTCAGAACATAACTGCTTTGAAACTTGTCAAATTTGGTACTTGAGGCATTTTGATGAGGAAAGTTTGTTCTGGCATTTTATTTTGACACATTGTTTGTTTGGTACTTGACACAGGAGTTAAAGGTGTCTTGCTTCCCTTTCCAGCTGATCAAAGGATCACACATCAGTACTCTTGCCCTTTGCACATGCCCTTGCAATCTTAGCTTAACTTCTGTGGTCATTTTGTGTATGCCCTTTTTTCCCCTCATCAGTATAGAAGTTTTTATTTTATTTAATCTAAATATTAACTTTTAGGTTTTTTCTCATGAAAAGTAATGATATACAACCCTTTTTTATACATATTGCCTTAAAAATGTGCATTGTCCTTGGTTTGGGAACACATTTACATTGTTCCTTATGGGGAAATTGTGTTTGGTACTCATTGTTGATACTTGTCATGCCTCCCAAAACTAATTAATGAGTACCAAGGTACCACTGTATAAGATACTGGTAATTAATTTTTTAAAAGACTATTAGCCAGATAAATATTATCGCTTTGTATTTAACTGTTTTTAATTTTTTTCTTTGCAAGTCATACTAATTATACAGTTTTGTAATTGTAGGTTATCAGTTTCAGCATAATGCTTATGTCATATATTTTAAAATTCTTGGATTTTAATTCAAACCATTACATTTAACTGGACTAAGTCAATTTCAAGCTCAAAACAGTTTTTATAAGTAAAATAATGTTTAAATAGTTTCAAAAATGTGCAAGTAATTCATAAAGACATTTCCAAGATAATTACAATCAAGGTGTCTTTTAAATCAAAATTTATATACAGCATTGGAATCTTAGAAACTAAAAAAATTATAACTGAAAAGCAATCTTTGGAACCATGTAATACTGTCTGGCTATACACATTTCTTAGCAAAGATATTACAATGTTTATTAACTACATACTCAACAGAATATTACTTTTAATAATGGACATCATTCCAGAGCAAAAAGATTCATATTTAATAGAGTACATTGGATATTTCTACCTTAATTTGCAAGAGGTTTAGTGAGTAACACAGTGCCAGGAGCAGCTGCAGGGTT
>BHFT01048232.1:0-30752 GCA_004320025.1 Laticauda laticaudata | reverse complement strand
AACCCCCAAATCTCACTCCTGGGTGGTCCCGCCCACCCTGCCCTGCCCCTCCCAGGAGTCCCCACGTGGCCCGTTTTGGATGCAGATAAGTGCAGGGCACACACGGATGCTTGGGGAGGGCAAAAAGTGGGCCTCCTGGAAGTTTGGGAAGGCCGGAAATGAGCCCATTTACGACTTCCAGAGAGCCTCTCTGGGCTTTGAACTTCCTGGGGCACAGAAAAAGTATGCTGATTGGTTGCTGTCAGAGGTCATAGCTAGCTTTGTAGATTGTCTGTTTGCTAAGTTTGGTTGGAACTTGGTGGGCGGTGCAATGAAGGGCAATGAGATGGCTCTGCTTGAAGAAGGTAGGTCTTTATTATGTAGAATAGACTGAACCAGGTCTGAATGGCCCATTAAAAAAAGGGGGCAGGGTGCTGAGTTTCCGCCTCTGAGTTTCTACTTCTCTTTTTAGGGGAAATATTCTCCCTTTTTAAAATGTATCCTAAAATATTTCGTTTTTCTATGACAGGGGTGGGTTTTAACTTCCAATGTTATGATGCACTGTTTCATCCAGATAAAGGTCATAATAATAATTGGATTATATACAGATGTTTTGCTCAAGAAGTCAAGGAAACCTAGAAGGATCTTGTCCATGAAAGACAAGATGGTTGGTGCAATGCTGTATATTACATCCTGTGAGACACTCCCTACTGCCAATAAAACACCTGTCAGCATCCCAGCAACCCTCCCATCCTCCCAATAACTCTGAGACAGACATCTTCTCAAAGGTTCCTTTTTATTTGGATAGTAACTGGCACAACTGGGGAATCCTGAATCTGAAAGTTCTGGGCTTCCTTACAATAAGTAAAAACTACAAAATTCATCCCCTGCAGCCATCATCATATCTCATGCCCCAATCACCATCTGTCCCAAGTTAAGACTTCCCCTCACTTATGCGCAAAATAACATGACCTTGAATTTGAAAAAGAATGTTGTTATGTTTAACTACGTACACTCCAAGAAATTCCCCCCTCCCACTTTCCCAGGCTCAATTGTGGCAGCATGGGAGCATCGGACCTCAATATGGCTTCCAAAGCTGACAACACCGCTAAAAAATGTGACTTATGACCATTTTTCACACGTATGACTGTTGCAGCATCCCCATGGCCACACATGATTTACATTTGGATGCTTGACAACTTGACTCACGTTTATGAACATTGCTGTGTCCTGCATGGTCACGTGATTCCCCTTTGGCTGGATTTCCCCTCTGACAAGCGAAGTCAATGGGGAACTCCAATTCGCTTAATAACCATATTACTAATTTAACAAGTGCAACGATCCACTTAACAATGGTGGCAGGAAAGATCGTAACATGGCACAAAACTCACTTCACAAATGTTTTACTTAACAATACACATTTTGGGCTCAATTATGGTTGTAAGTTGAGGACTACCTTTATACAAACTTCTGGTGGCAAAAAAAACAACTCATGACAAATCTCAATATGCCTTTAAATCACACAACCCAACTGTAGATATTCATTCTTTGCCTACTTGTATGACTTCATCCTCTCTTCTTTCCCCAGCTGTTTGGCCTCCAGGTGCCAACTAGTCTATTCTTCTTTAACCATGGATGACGTGTTTAGGTTTTTTAAATTGCCTTCTTCCGGAAAGAACTTGCCCTAAGAACTAAGATAATTGGATTTGCAATCCTATTCCTTTTAGGATGAAATGCATTTACTGACTGCATTTTAAAAAAAAAAACACTCCAAAAACCAGAACAGGTGCCTGACCTTCTAAGTGTGGGCACAGCCTTTAGGGACACACTTCAAGGGAAGCTCCTCTGACCTTATACTTAAGCTTTTCATGGAGAACATTTTGCAGCCAGATTGAGAAAGTTTCAGAGTATTGCTTGCTACTTTTTGTATGACTCGGTGTAATTAAGTGGTTTGTTTCTCTTTCCTCTGGTGATGGCAAAGCTCATTTGTTCTGCTGCCAAAGAAATGAACTGATCAAATCGTAGTGTTGAAAGAGATGGTGTGAATCATCTGTGTTCCATAAAATCCTAGTTGGAAGGGATGGCATGTGGATGATGTGCATTCAATAAAATCATAGAGTTGGAAAGGATGGCATGTGAATCATCTGTGTTCCATAAAACCATAGAGTTGGAAGGGATGGCATGGATCATCTACTTTCCAACCTTCACCGTGGGCAGGAGAAACAATTAAGCCAATCATGAGATGCTTCTTTTAAAAACCTCCATAGATGGAGAGAACCCACAACTCCCATAAGTAGTTGACTAAGATTTTCCTGATTGTCTTGAAAAAGAGATTACAGTTAGTCCTCAACTTATTACATTTCGCTGAGTGACCATTTGAAGTTACAATGGCACTGAAAAAAAGTAACTTAGTACCATTTTTCACACTTCTGACCATTGCAGCATCCCTGTGGTCATGCGATTTACATTTGGACCCTTGGCAAATGACTCACATTTATGATGGTTGCAGTGTCCAGGGGTCATGTGACCATCTTTTGCAACCTTTTGAGAAGCAAAGTCAATGGGGAAGCCAGATTCACTTCTAATTTAAGTTATTACTAATTTAAGCATTGCAGCAGCGGTGGTATGCTACCGGTTTGCACCGGTTTGACTGAACTGGTAGTAAAAAAAGCCTCCCACAATCAGCTGAGAGGAGGGAAAAAACCTGGAGGATCAGCTGAGAGGAGAAAGAAGAGAAAAATGCAGGATCAGCTGTCCCACCCACCCCTGTGCTTTTTTCTTCTTTATTCTCTCAGCTGATTGGCACTGCAGGCTTCAGCGGGTGTGTGGGGAGCTACATAGGCATGTTAGGTGCATGTGCGTTAGGTGTGTGTATGTGATCACTGAACCAGTCGTGGAACAGGTAGGATCCCACTGTTGCGTTTTAGTGATTCACTTAACAAAAGTGGCAAGAAAGGTTGTACAATGGGGCAAAACTCACTATCATGCTCTTGTTGGAGTCTGAGGGGGAGATTGAGCAGCTGACAGGGAGTGGGAGTGTGGCTCTGGTGGCTGTGGAAGAAATGGGGGAAGGGCACAGTCTGGCTGGCATTCAGAGGAAGACCCAGGCCCACCCCCTCTTCATCCTAGGGCATGCAGGGAGGAACAGAGAAGGGAGCAACATGGCTTACGGGAAAGAAAAAGGCCCTGATCCCTTTCATTAGCTGCAGCTGGGAGAACAGGATATAAGAAGGGCGTTTGCACAGCATCTTGCTGGAAGCAAAGCATGCATTATCTTTGTCAAGGCTTATCTGGGTTTTGGCATTCTCCCAACTATGTATGCTTTTGGAAGTCTGCAATTTATTATCCTGGCCTGTCGTGTTTATTACTTCAGCGTGGTTTGTGTTGGCTTTTTTTATTTCTACTTTATCTGTACTTTGGGTTCGGACTGCATTTCTTCCCTTTATAGACTGTTTTTGGAAGAGTCTGAGCTCCAGTCAAGGATAACTGGACATTGGGGCATTAAAGGGAATTTATCTACTTTTGTGACTTTGTTATTTGTGTGCCACACCCCGGGCCATCACACTCACTTAACAAATTTCTCACTTAGCGATGTAAATTTTGGCCCTCAATTGTGGCCGTACATTGAGGACTACCTGTACATTCATTTTGGCCATTTCCAAAGTAATCATTTTAGAGCATCTTCTAAGGCAGAAGTGGGGAACAATGGCCCTGTTATGATTTGTGGACTTGGCTGACTCAGGAATTCTGGGAGTTGAAGTCCACAAGTCATAAAAGGGCCATCATTCCCCACTCCTGTTCTAAGCCATCCCAATCAAGCTGACTTGTTCAAACAACAGTGAAACAGGTCATCTTCTCATAATGATAATCACAGAAAATGCTATGAACCTTTCAAACTTGTCTTCAACCACAAAGCAAATGAGGTTGCTTTCCCCACCCACTTGCCATGTTCCCTTTTGTTTTGTCATCAGCCCATGAAAAAGTTTGATGCTTGATGTACAATCGGTAGTGATGTAATCCTCTCCTTTTACAACATGGTGTCTCAATAGCCTCAAAAGTTATACATCATCTGTTGATGCTTCATCATCCATTGCATCAGAGGCCAAGACAGAGGCCAAAAAATAATGGTTAACTCCATGCTGATGTAATCAACTCTTCGACCCAAAGGTGCTTTATCAAAAGGCAGCTGGCCTTTCTTTGTTTTTCCTTGGTTTTGCTTCTCATCCAAGAAGCTTCTTCAGTTCTGACTGAACGGTGGAGGATTTATAATATAAATCTCTACTTCCATTCCTTCCATTCTCCACCATTCATTCTCTCCCACAGGCCACGAGTTTGACAGCCCTGCTCTAAGCAAAATCTAGCTTTTTGTTCAAGGAGGCACATCCCAACCAAGTAATTTGTGGCCTCCCAACTCCCAAATGTTACTTTCAATCAATCTCAATGTCTAAAATTATTTGAATTATTTAAAAACATTTTTATAATTGTTTTTGAGCATCATTGTAGTACAATCTACATGATGTACATTATTTTATCTTGTGGATTTCAATTTAATGTTAGAGGAAAAAGGGTTCACTGATATTAAAAGTATGAGGTTCAGGCATGACTGAAACAAAAATACAAAATGTGTTTCAATAATGTGGGTTATGAAAGCTAAATTTGGTATGTCTCTTCCTCACTCTAGATTTCAATTCTCATTTTCTGATTTGTAACAAGTGTGGTGTAGGATGGCTGGTTGGCTGTTCGAAGGATGGAGTTAGCTATTTTTTTTCCCTGGCAACAGTTCCTACTTGAGATATTCCCCCCCCCCCCCCACTANTTCCTACTTGAGATATTCCCCCCCCCCCCACACTACAGGTAGTTCTCAACTTTACAACCACAACTGAGCCAAAATTTCCATTGCTGAGTGAGACAGTTGTTAAGTGAGTTTTCCCCCTTTTTCCAACTTTTCTTGCCACATTTGTTAAGTGAATCACTGTAGTTGTTTTGTGAGGAACACGATTGTTAAGCGAATCCGGCTTCCTCGTTGACTTTGCTTGTCAGAAGGTCACCAAAGGTGATCACATGACCCCAAGACACTGTACCTGTCAGCTTTGGAAGCCATATTTAGGTCCAATACTCCCACGCTGCCACAATTGAGTCTGGGAAAGTGGGAGGGAGGAATTCATTGGAGTATATCCAGTTAGACATAATAAAATTCTTTTTCTGATTCAAGGTCAGGTCGTGTTGCACATAATTCAGAGGAACTCTTACTTTGAGACAAATGGTGATTGGGCCATGTGAAGTGGTGATGGGCGTAGGGGATGGATTTGTAGTTTTTACTTATTGCAAGGAAGCCTGGAATTTTCAGATCTGGGATTCCACAGTTGTGCCAGTTAGTATCCAAATAAAAGGAACTTTTGAGAGATGTATGTCTTGGAGTTATGGCTGGAATGGAGGTTTGCTGGAATGCTGACATTATCCCAAATCTGAAAGTCATACATGTGAGTCAGTTGCCAAGCCAAGAATTTTGATCACATGGCCATCGGGATGCTGTGATGGTTGTAAGTGTGAAAAAGGGTCATACGACACCTTTTTTTCAGCACTATTGTAACTTTGAACAGTCACTAAATGAACTGTTGTAATCCAAGGACTACATGTACACTTCCCTTTCCTCCCCTCAGTAAAGGAAAGGGAAGTGTACAGGTCCTTAACTTAACAACAGTTTTTAAATGCTAACTACGTTGTTAAAATACCACAGGTTTCTCATTGTTGTCACAATCTTTGCTTCCTCAATGAAGCAAAAGGATGAGCAATTGAAAGAGGCCTGACTTTTTCTTGCAGGACAAACTTGCCAAATTTCAAATAGATTATCTCCCAGTTTGCTTGACTAGCTAGCCTTAATACCGTTGCAACGATATTGTGGAGAATTTTATTCATGTGTTCAATCTGTACAATATTATGTATTATTTAGCTCTTTATATCCAGATTGGGCCTGTCACTCCCTCTCAGCTCTAATTTACCTCACACAGGTTGTGTGATAGGGAAGACAGTAGGAGGAAGGAGTATTCACCATCATGAGTTATTTATGAAAATTAATAAAGGCAGGATGCAAATAAATAATAAAAAAAAATCCTTCCTTTGGTGTGAAAGGTCAGGAGAATTCCCATAGGGTTAGGGAATTTTATTCTTGGTAGGCATTTCTTCCCTGCTGAACTGAAATGGTCTTCAGCTATTCCAAAGGTGCTTTTTCCAAAAGGCAACTGGACTTTCTTGTTTTTTTTTCCTTGAAGAGGTTTTGCTTTTCATCCAAGAAGCTTCTTCAGTTCTAATTGAAGAAATTAGAACTACAACTGAAGAAGCTTCTTGGATGAGAAGCAAAATGTTTTCAAGGAAAAAAAAAGTTCAGTTTTTCTTGGGAAAAGCACTTTTGGGGAAACCATGGCCTGGAGCAGTGGTTGCTAACCAGTGGGCCAGGGACCAGTGGTGGTCCGTGAGAAAATTTTGGTGGTCCACAGAGAAATGTCACCCCCAAAGCACCCCCCAAAGCAATTAATCCAGGTTGCATGGGAACACAAGGCTGCGCCGCCCACATGCCCTGTGGGAACATAAGGCTTGTGTCGCTTGCATTGCAAATACCACGAGGTAGTGAGGGGAGGGGGGAAAGGGTGTAGGGGGGGAACTTGCCCTACTCGCCCCACGTGCCTCGCCTGGCCACCACGCTGCTTCTTTCTACTTCTTCCTTCTTCTGCTTTTGGCTGCACAAAAGGAAAGCAGCAAAAGTCTTTCTTTCTCTCCTCCAAACTCTGCCAGAAATGAGTCTTTGTGACCCTGCAAGGCTTCCTGCTCCAAGAGGCTGCACCGGCATGACAAGTTTCACAAAGACTCATTTCTGGCGGAGTTTGGGGCAGAGAAAGAAAGACTTCTGCTGCTTTCCTTGCATGAAGCCAAAAGTCTCTCTCCCTGAGAACGGAGGTGGATATGGTATCCTGAGATCCCAAGTAAAGAACGATCGATCGGTATGAAAACAGGGTGGGGACTTTTCCTGCAGACTTTTTTTGGGATTTTCCTAGGATCTCTGGTCCACGGGATTTAAAATGACGAGTTTGTTGGTCCCTGAGGTCCAAAAGGTTGGCGACCCCTGGCCTGGAGGACTGAGAATCTCCATAGACTCTTCAGCTCTCCTTGAGTTAGCAACTGGACTTTCTTCTTGTTTTGTTGTATTCCTTGAAACAGTTTTGCTTCTCATCCAAGAAGCTTCTTCAGTTCTAACCGAAGGAGAAGTTAGAAGAATCAGAACTGAAGAAGCTTCTTGGATGAGAAAAAAACACCAGTAAAGTTCAGTTTGGGGCAACCATGACCTGGAGGATTGAAAATTTCCTTAAGTTAGCAAATGGACTTTCTTGTTCTTTTCCCCTTGAAAAGGTTTCACTCCTCATCCAAGAAGTTTCTTCAGTTCTAACTGAAGAAATTAGAAGAATTGGAACTGAAGAAACTTCTTGGATGAGAAGCAAAATGTTTTCAAAGAAAAAAAAAATACCAAGAAAGTTCAGTTGGTTGTTTCTTGTTTTTGTTTTTTTGGAAAAGCAGCTTTGGGGCAAACATGGCCTGGAGGATTGAGAATCTCCATAGTCTCTTCAGCTCTCCTTGAGTTAGCAAGAAGACAAGGTTGCTCCTTTCCTCTATGTTGATCTCTCTCATGGTTGCAAGGTCTATTTGTTTTGCATTGTCCTTGGCCTAGATTTTGCAACAAAGTTGGCAAGGCATTGGGAGAGGGAAGGTTTTTGTGTTTTTTTAATCAGCTGGCCTATTGGTGAGTCTAATGCTGAAAAGATCTGAGAAGGATTATTGATTCAAAGGAGATTACATGGCCAAAGAGATTAGAACCTGCATCTCCCCGTTTCTACTCTACCCTATTTATCACTACTGCACACTGCTTCTTCTTCTGGGGAGTCCTTGGTGCTCTCTGAGCTTGGTTATTGTCTTTGCAGACATTTCATTACCCAATTAAGTCACATCATCAGTGCTAGAAGGGAGGCGGGTTTGGTTTCTGTTTATGTTCAAATGGCTTGTCCTGTCCGTATTGGTGGGAGTGTTCATTATGATTCTTGATTAGACAGTGGGTTACTTTTTCCAGTGTTACATTAACACAGACAGGGCAAGCCACTTCTTCATAAACAGGTAGGAAATCCCACTTCCTTCTAGCACTGATGATATTACTTTGTTGGTAATGAAATGTCTGCAAACAAAAAAAAAACCCAAGCTCAGTGAGCACCAAGAAGCTCACAGTTCAACCAATGGTGGGATTTAATTTTTTTTACTACCAGATCTGTGGGTGTGACCAGGTAGCCATGTGACTGGGTGGACGTGGTGAGGTGTCATGGAACTGGGGTGGTGGTGGTCAAAAGTCTTTCTTTTCTTTTGCAGCAACCCCCCCATGCCCTGTTTTTGGCCTACTGGGCCTCAGGGAAGCCTCCTGGGTGCTGAAAAAAGAAGCATTTTGAAGTTTTCCGAGTTAAGTACAAAAGCAGTGGGGGATCAGCTGTGCCACGTGATTTAGATTAGCTAGGAAGCAAGAATTCAGACAATTTCCTGCTTTCTAGCTAATCTAAATCATGCGACACAGCTGATCGTCACCCAGCTGATTGTTGGAAATACCGGTTTGGCTGAACTGGTAGCATTTTTTTTACTACCGGGCCAAACTGGTAGCATTTCACTTCTGAATTCAACCCTGAACTACAAAAATTCTCTTCTATTGGTACTGTTTCTTCTGTTAAAAGAGACTCCTTGGTCCAAATTGATGGAAGAAATGTCCATCTGTGTTCAGTTCCAAGTGGGGAGAAAGATGGAAACATGGAGGCTAATTGGAAAGATAGTTGTATTGATGGACAGGACCACATGAGGTTTAGATCCCCGGCCGGGCAGCTGAGCACATGGAGGGGAGAGTGAGTGTTATCCTCTCTTGGGCTTTGAACTTGAGCTTCCTGTTTCTGTGGCAAGGGCAAGTACCCTATTGGTTGTCAGGCTGCCATGGGGCAGAGGTCTTAGCTAACTTTATATTGACTGTTTCCTAGTATGATTTGATTGTTTATTGTACCCTATGACTATCATTAAGTGTTGTACCTCATGATTCTTGACTCTTGACAAATGTATCTTTTCTTTTATGTATACTGAGAGTATTTGCACCAAGACAAATNTATGTATACTGAGAGTATTTGCACCAAGACAAATTCCTTGTGTGTCCAATCACACTTGGCCAATCAAGAATTCTATTCTATTCTTTGTAGGCTGTCTGTGTCCCAGGCTTGGTCAAATCTTGCTGGGTGATGTAATGAAGAGGCTTGATTGTGCCACGTGGTGAGTTCTGTTGATAGATAATCCTATTATGTCCTGGAAGGTGAAGGTCTTTTGTGTTGTAGATAAACTGGCATCAAAATATCTGCTGGGGGCAGGGAGCTGGAAGCTGAGTTTCTGTTCTTTGTCTTTAAAAACCTGTTTCTCCTTTTCTCATCCAGGGAAATGTAATATTCTGCCTTTTTAATATCTCCTAAAATATTTCATTCTTCTAAGAGGGGTGGCTGCTAACTTTCTTCAAAAACCTTCAAATAATGTTCTTGACTGAGGGGGAACTTCTAGATCTCTCACTCCTAGTCTAGCAGCCTTCATCATTTGACCACACTGACTCTTGGACTTAGAAGGAAGCATTGTCCCAAAAACCTTCAGGGATCTTCTATAACCAAACAGGGGGAGGAGCTAAAACTAGATCTCCCACTTCTAGTCCAACTCTTTCACTGCAGACCACTCTGGTTTTAGAGCTGAGGGAAAGACATTGACCCAGTCTCATTGAGAAGAACTCCTACGGCTGAAGGAGCACTAGAATCTTGATCTCCTCATACCTAGTCCAACTCCTTCACTACTACCTTACAGTGGTTCTCAGAAGAAATTGATACACGCAGGGGTGGGCTGTTGGGGGTTCACAGGGGTTCGGGAGAGCCCCAGCTAAAGCCCCTGTCACACTGTACCAACGGATGCAAAGAGGATGTAAAACGGACAAAAAAGCTTGCCATCTGTTGGTTAAAGCAATATACTCACTTGCCTTCCATTTTGCTTCCGTGTCTATCCGTCCAGTCATCCGTTATTGAACGTTTTCATCATCCGCTCAGAAAGTTTTGGAGGCTGACTCAAAACCTTTTGTGCCCAGAAAATGTATCCAATTCGTCGCGTTCATGGGCAGTCCACTACGCCATACCCCGGCTATATTCCGCAGGCATGACCGTTTCTGCATCCCGCACAACTCGCATCTGGCTCGGACGCAGGGAGGAACAGAGAATGGACCGCAGATGGAGTGCAGCACGGAAACAAAGCATTTTAAAACGGAAAAAACGTTCGCAGAACGGGGACCTATCTCGGATACTTAGGAATGTCGTAGGGATGTTCACTAGAGGACTGCCTTAGAGGATGCAAAGGGACACCTTACTGCCTCATAAAAAAGGGGGAGCAACTCATCTGCATCTCACTTCAGCCAGCCAGCCCAGGCTTGTGAGACCTCTGCAGCCTTTCATCTGACCCTTTCCTCTCAACAGCATCAGTCATGTCCACCACTGGGATCGTACACACGTCCTTTTGGCAGGCCACGCATCCTTCTGCAACAGTGGCGAAGCCATCTACAAGGCTCTGTGACTCTACTTCCGGATTAAAGAAAAGGAGGCGGCGCAAGGAAGGTCTGGGTTCTGAGTGATGGAATCGTCGGAGAAGAGCATGAGTACGGGGACGTTCAACCAAGCTTGATGGGGTGGGTACTCATTGAACGAAGACACTTGGGCATTCCAGAACTTCATGAGGATGCCTCAGCCATGTTTGAATGGAAGTTGTTGGCAGACGACTGACCGGTCCCAGGTTTGACCAAGGGCAAACACCAACTCTTCCGCGCCGCAGGCCCTGGAACCGTGGGCCTCAGGTTGGCACCTCACTGCCTGTGCCACCTGGCCTTCCAGGGGAGCCACCTACCAGGAGCATTTGCAGTGTACGGCTGGAGGGTGCCACCACAACCACCATCAGGCATTGGAGGTAGAGTAGTGGTGCAGGCATCATCGGAAGAATACCTGCAGGGAGCTCCCTGCCGGCCCCTCCACTGATGAAGGTGGAATTGAAAGAAGTATGCAGAGTAGTGGTATCCACAGGTGGACTTCCACGCAGCCACAACCATTGGAGCCGAATAGATGGCAAGCACGTGCCTGCAAAAGCACACACGCCCCAAGGTCGTGGGGGCTCCACTTTATTTCAACTACCCAAGACGCTTCTTCAGCACCATCCGTCTCTTGCATGTTGATTGCTGACTACAAGTTTCATGATACAACATTGGATGTGGCACCAATCAGGCAGGCAGCTCATGTTCCAGATGCCCCAGGTAATACAATGCCAGTGACCTCAAAGGAGGGGCTGGGAAGGGCACCCTCATCATGGGCTTTCCAAGATCCAGACGCCCCTGCCCCAACAAACACGCACAGATGTGCCCTACTTACGTCATCGTGGGGGATGACGCCTTACTCCTCAGAACCTGACCTCATGACGCCCTTAACTTCAGATCCTCACCCCGTGAAAGAGGATCTCAGACTACAGGCTGGTCCAGGGGCAAGGAGGGTGGTGGAGAAAGCCGTTTGGACATGCCTGGTCCCAACAGGTTCACAGGTACTTTCTCCACCACCATGCACGCATTGCCCAGAGATTGCGTGAGAAGCGATCGTGGAGCTTGCTGCATCCTGGCAGCAATACTCATGCTCACTACCGTCCGCCTACCGTCAGTCTTGCAGAACAGGCTACGTGGACCTCCCACCAACAGAGCGCAATGGGACATGAGTCCTAGGGAATGGAGGCAAGGGTTGAAAACCTGATAGACACTGAGGATGTGCAAGGCCCCAACGAGAAGCCTCACAGGTGAAGGGAAGAAGCCAGCCGGCAACCCTCCTGAGACACTGTGCAACTCCCCAGCCTGGAGCGGTCGGATGTGGCAAGCACAGAGATGATAGATGATTAATGGTCGGCTCCTTCAGCCTGTCTCATCACACGGGATGAGATTGGCCATGTATGTTTGGGTGGGCGCTACAATGAAAGCAGGCTGCTTTAATAAAGAGTTGTGTTTGTGTTGACATGTGTCGGATGATTATTACATTATATTTCCAGATAATAAAGTGCGCATAGGTGTGGCAACAAGGAGGGTAGGGACCTACCAGTCCCACTATGGCTTGCACTGAGGAGGCGCTTATCTATCCCACTGTACCCTCTTTAACCTCCTCCGCCAATACCCGACAGCTATTACCACATTCCACAGCGTATGACCATGCCCATCCACTGCTATCTTAACCCATCCCACAAGCATGCAAAGGCATTAAAACAATATCTAAAAGTTCCACAAAACTTTATTAAAAAAAAGATTGAAAGCAAGGGTAGTGTGGGCAATCAAAAGATAAACTTTATTGAAACAACACGGCCTGCGTAAACGAGAAAAATGAGCCACAAGTCAAGTGTCCAAATAAGGAAGTCGCACAGGTACGGCCAGCTCACCCAATCTCTGGCACTCTTATTGGGTCACTCGGAGGGTGTGCCCGTCTCACGGGGTGAAGGGTCCAGGTGCTGTGGATGGGTGGGTGGTGTAGAGGTGGCTGGTCTGTATCGTCATTGGGAGTGCCTGGCCTCATGGAACAACAGGGGACGCTGTGTTGACTGGAAGTCTCAGACAGCTTGGCCAGGACCCGTGGATGCTGAGAGGTCCTTCCTCCATTGCCAATGCGGGTGTCAGCCCTCAGTACTGATGGAGAGGGTGTACTAGGGCGGCCAGCGGGTTTGGCTGTGTCGGGTGAGAGGAAGAGTAATGTAGTGGAGCCCTGTCCTGGTCTGCAGGCTGGGTGAGGACTGGCATTGCGGTGGCATCGGCTTGGTCATGGGTGGCATCATTGGTCGCTGGGTGGCTCATTGTCGTGGGGTCAGTGGGCCATCGGTGGCTACAGGGAATCGGTGGCAACAGCGTTCGTCCGATGACTCTGGTGCCCCTGGACTCGTGAAGGGCTGCTGTCCTGTGCTGCTGGACCTCCTGGTAGCCATAGCCATGGTAGGGGTGAGGGGGACTGTGGGGAAGCCTTGGAATGGGGAGGGACATGCACCTGGGTACAGTGTGGAGGAAGCAAGACCTGACTGGGTGGGAGCATGTTCCTCTGGATTCTGGAGGGTTGTGAAGCAGCTCGGTGATACCGTCCTTCACACCTGGTACTGGGATTCCTCCAATGTTCCGAGGTCTGGTGACATCAGGGTGAGAAAAGGCTTGCGGTTGGAGGATGAGGAGTCGGTGCTGACCAGCTGAGAGGGAAGATCTAACTATGGGGGTGCGGATGGGTGTCCTGATCTCCGCAGCGACAGTGTCGGCGATCTCGGCCCCTCCTGCTGTCTGGCTCTCCATGGCCTTTCTGTGGGAGGTGAGCTGGGGGGTGGTGGATGCTGGCTACGACTGTGGTGGAAACTCGATGTCTGCCTTTCTCCCTCCGACACCAGGGAGTCCTCCAGCGCTCGTCCACCACAGTTACAACAGCTGTCACGCCGATTCATCCGCGTGCACGCTCCACAGAAGACCTGCTGGAGACAGGGACTGACTCTTGGCCGGAAGAGTATCTGGGTTCAGCAGGCTGCCGTGGAGAGAGAGGGTTTGTGAGAGGGGTCTGGTGCTCCTAATGGCGGATCTCACCCCAGGAAGGCTGCACCTGGCCAATGACGTAGGTCTCTTCGGACCGTCAGCTTAACCGTGGCCTGGCCAGATTTCTTCAAGGTGCAGCTTCCTCGTACCAAAGGTGTGACAATGTGCTTCCACCAGCCGAGGAGCACCTCGAAGTGTAACCCATACTCTCCGCCCTCTCTCTCCAAGCAGCCTGCTCCTTTTGGGTGTCCCTTACAGCCGGTTCCTTCTGCCACAGATAGTTCGATTCTCTCTCAGCCCACTCTAGCACCTCATCCTCGTGTTCCTCCTCAATGAAGTGTTGCCTCCTCTCCGTCCCTGCATACGCCTCTTCCTCCTCTGGCATGGCAGACAGATGGGCCCTCATCAGAGGGGCTCCCAGGTGGTAGGGGCTGCTCCTCCACACCACCAGCAGCAGCAGCACCAGCAGGATCATCATCATCATCATCATCTCATATCATCATCATCATCATCATCACCAGCAGGATCATAATCTCTTCAATCATCAGCAGCAGGGCAGCAGCAGCAGGATCATCATCATCAGCAGCAGCAGCAGCAGCAGGATCAGCAGGACCAGGATCATCAGCAGCAGAGTAAGCCCCAGGAGCCCGCAGCAGCGCCCAGCAGCCTCAGCCCCACAGCACCAGCAGGACCAGGAGCATGGAGCAGGACCAGGAGCACGAGCAGGATGAGCAGGACAAGCAAGACCAGGAGCACGAGCAGTACAAGCAGTATGAGCAAGTCCAGGAGCACGAGCAGGACCAGCAGGACCAGCAGGACCAGGAGCAGCTTCAGCAGAGAAAGCAGCAGCAGAAAGCACCACTGCCAGGAGCAGCTTCTAGCAGAAGCTCCAGCACCTGAAGAGCGACCCCAAGCAGCAGAAGCCCCAGCAAGAAGCAGAGTCAGGGCCAGGGGGCGGGAGGGTGCCCTGTCCCTCTTGCAGGGATGGTGGCAGGTTGCTGAGACTTTCGCTTCTTCCCCATGGTTGTGGGGTTGCTGGCTGGCAGGGAGGCTGGCAGGCACCAAGCTGGCAGGAAGCCTGGCACCAAGGCTGGCAGGAAGCCTGGCAGGAAGGCAGGGCAGGCAGGCAGCACCAAGGCTTGTAGGCAGGCAGGCACCAAGGCTGGCAGGTAGAGCTGGCTGGCAGGGAGGCTGGAAGGCAGGCTGGCTGGCAGGGAGGCTGGAAGGCAGGCTGGCAGCCAAGGCTGGCAGGCAGGCAGAGAGCAAGGCTGGCAGGGAGGCTGGCCAAGGAGTTGGAAGGCAGTCTGGAAGGAAGGCTGGCAGCAAGGCTTGCGTGCAGGCATGCGAGGCAAGGGCAGGCGACAAGGACTCGATGTATCCTGCAGCAGAGGTCTTTCCTCCGAATGCTGGCCACATGCGAGCTGGCTCCTTTATATCCGCGTGGCTTACGCAATGCATCCCCCCGCATGCGCAATTAACGTCAGGCATCCGTTAGGCTTCCGCTATGCATCCGCTAGAGCTTTCCGCTCTGCATCCACTGCTTTCCGTTCCGTGTCCGCTTTGCTGAGGCCCCCCAGAAGCCCAGCGGATGTGCCATCCACTCTCATCTGCTTCCATCCTCTGGGCCTTCCGGTCCACATCGCTTTCCATCCCGCCCTGCATCTCCCCCCGTCCGTGTTATCCGCGCTGTTATGCAAATTTTGCCCTTTTAGAGAGCGCGATGACAACGGATGGAACATTTTGCTCGTCCGTTGTGTCCGTTTTGCATCCGTTGGGCAGTGTGACAGGGCCTTAAGATTCTGTGCAGTTAGGAGAACTTCCAAATCCCATTCCTGGCTGGCCGCACCCACCCTGCCCCTCTCCTCCCAGGAGTCCCCACATGGCCCATTTTGGATGCAAGTAAGTGCAGGGCGCACACGGAGGCTCGTAGAGGGCAAAGAAAACAGGCCTCCCAGAGGTTTAGGAAGGCTGGAAATGGGCCTGTTTCCGGCTTCCAGAGAGCCGCTGGAGCCCAGGGAGGCCATTTTCGCCCTCCCAGAGGATCGAGGAAAGCCTCGAGAGCCTGGGGAAGGCAAAAATGCCCCCCTCCACTGTGGTGCAGGAGGCTGACTAGGCCACACCTACAATGGCCACGCCCACCCAGCAACCAGGAAGACAACCCTTTGCTAATATTTTTGAAGCCCACCCCTGGATACAGGTATGATATTGGTGATTTCTATCAATCCATTGTCAGGTAGGCAAGAGCAAGGTGAGCAGATCAACGTAGGCCATGTTCAGAAATGTCTCTCGAATGTCTTGAGAGAAAAGACAAAAAAGGCCTGGATACAAAAACATATGAAGAACGGTTGCAGGAATTGGGTATGGCTAGTCTTGAGAAAAGAAGGACTAGGGATGACATGATTAGAATAGAATAGAATAGAATAGAATAGAATAGAATAGAATAGAAAATAGAATAGAATAGAATATAATTTAGAATAGAATAGAATAGAATAGAATAGAATTTAGAATAGAATAGAAAATAGAATAGAATTTAGAATAGAATAGAATAAAAAATAGAATAGAGTAGAATAGAATAGAATAGAAAATAGAATAGAATAGAAAATAGAATAAAATAGAGTAGAGTAAAGTAGAGTAGAGTAGAGTAAACTAGAGTAGAGTAGAGTAGAGTAGAGTAGAGTAGAGTAGAGTAGAGTAGAGTAGAGTAGAGTAGAATAGAATACTTTATTGGCCAAGTGTGATTGGACACACAAGGAATTTGTCTTGGTGTAAATACTCTCAGTATACATAAAGAAAATGATAACTGTGTCCCAGCATTTGAGGGGCTGCCACGAAGAAGAGAGGGTCAACTTATTTTTCAAAGCACCAGAGATTAGGACAAGAAACAATGGATGGAAACTAAGCAAGGAGAGAAGCAACCTGAATTAAGGAGAAACTTCCTAACAGAAGGAGGACAATTAACCAGTGGAACTGCTTTGCCTTCAGAAGTTGTGGGGGCTTCATCACTGGAGAAGACACTGGAGAGCCACTTGTCTGAAATGGTATGGGACCGTGATGGCGAACCTGTAGCACACATGCCAGAGCTGGCATGCAGAGCCCTCTCTGCAGGCATGTGCACCATTGCCAGCTGCTCTTTTGGTTTCTGGCCTGAAAATGGCCCCAAAAATGGTCTGAAATTGGCCAAAAATGGCCAAAAAACAGGCCGTTTTTTGGGCCGTCTTCAGCCTATTTTCAGGCCATTTTCTGGGCCATTTTGGGGCCTCTGTGAGGGTGAAAATGGCCTGAAAACAGCCCCCAAAACCAGCCTGAAAATGGCCCAGAAAATGGCCCAAAACCAGACCATTTTTCAGGATGTTTTCCAGGTTGTTCTCAGGCTGTTTTCTGGTCCATTTTTGGGCCTCTGGGAGGATGGAGGATGAAAACAGCCAGAAAAACAGCCGGAAACGGCCCAAAAAATGGCCTGAAAAACAGCTTGAGAATGGCCTGAAAAATGGCCAAAAAAAAAAGATTCAAAAAACAGGCATGAGTGCATTGGCCAGCTGGTCTTTGGGTTTCCGGCACTCCAACACGTGACATGCATGCACATGCACCTGTGTTCTGGTTTGGGCACTCGATGCCAAAAAGGTTTGCCATTACTGGTATAGCATCTTCTGCTTGAGCAAAAGGCCCCTTCCAACTCAATTCTGATTGGTTGATTGAATGCCAAACTTGGAAATTGCAAAAGGAATTTCCAATCCACATTTCTGATGAGTTCATTCAGGTGGGACTTCTTCAGAGATGTGATCACTTCTACATAGGAATCTGCTTGCTCAGGTTGAGTTGTCATTTACAAGATAAGTGGCCAAGAGTTTCACTTGCCCTTATCTCTTGATGGCTGGTTTCTACTCTTCCTCCCCTTCTTTTCCTTGCCTCCCACAATCTCTGACAGCCACTCATTTCTATCTAGCCTTTTCTGGAAGCCATTGCAAGTCATGTGACTTCCTTCTTGGGACTTGGGTTCCAAGCCTATGTTACACACCTCAAGGCTGCCCTTGCTGGAATAAGAGGGAATAAGACAGTTTTATAGCTGACTGGGGGACTCCATTCTCAGTTTGAATCCTAGAAAAACCAAGCGGTTGTGGAAGTTGGGCCTCTCAGAACTGGCACTTTTAATCTTTGGTTTCTGCATGACTTTGCACTGACATGCTTAGGATTGCTGTGCAGTCTGGGGGTCTTTCTGGATTCTTAGCAACAGCACTTAGATTTATATCCTGCTTCATAGTGCTTTACATCCATCTCTAAGCAGTTTACACCATCACTATAATGCTCCCAACAATATGGGTCCTCGTTTTACTGACCTTGGAAAAATGAAAGGCTGAGTCAACCTTGAGCTGGTGAGAATCGAACTGCTGGCTATCGGCAGAATTAGGTTTTAATACTGCATTCTAATCACTGCACTACCACAGCTCTTAGCTTCTGCTCATGGAGCAGGATGATAGCTGTGGCCCAGAACATCTTTGTAAAGGTTCTGATAGATCAGGAACACACAGATCGCTTGCCTTCAAAAGTTGTAGGTGCTCCATCATTGGAGGCTTTTAAGAAGAAACTGGATAGCCAATTGTCTGGAATGGTATATAGAGTCTCCTGCTTGAGCAGGAAGTTGGATTAGAAGACTTCCAAAGTCCCTTCCAAAATCTCATGCTCTATGTTCTACCTTCAAGCTTCCTCCCAGTCCTATGATTGCATGAATCGTAGTAGAGCTAAGGATGTGGCAAGCCTCTCTGCTATGGGCTGGAGAGAAGATGAAGGCAACTTCATGAGGACAGAGGTGGAAAAAGATGTTGCCAGGGCATGTTAGGGATGAGGTAGGAAAAACCCCCAATACCTGAGCCAAAGACACCCAGGGAACTTCCATGGCTGAAGGCATCCTGAAAATTGCATCTCCTTTATCTTAGTCCAACAACTTAATTTCTTCTCTTTTGATTTATGCAGTGCAATTATTCATACCAGTTTCTCACCAAGTTTATTGATCAAGGGAAGTGATATAAAAATGGGTTTTATTTTGTCTTTGTTTAAAACAAAAACTTAGGCAAAAAGACTCTGCTTATCTTTTGATTTCCTATCAAAGAAAAATACGTGTGGGCAGCTTCGCTTATAAGAATTTGAGCAGGAGGTTAATTCCAAGTGGTTGGCCTCATTTGAGAATTCTGGGTGTAGCTGATTCGATATGGCCACTTGTGGGTTCCTTTTATTACTGTGCTTTCAATGTTGGCGTACGGTAAGTTGCTTTGAAGAGGTTGACAATGGAAAATTGTGAAACTGATAAGCTTGAAATGAAATAAACAAAATTGCCAGATGCTCAAAAAAACCTCTGGTCAGAATGCAATTATATGAGATCCAAGCATGGCTGGCCAGAAAGAATTTTTCTGTGACAAAACATGGAATGGTTGTTCCTCCTTTTGTAAAGGCTGAAACTGAGACCAAAAAAAGTCCATACTCAAAGTCCATTTGATTTTGTTCTGTGCAAATTTGAAGAAACCAAGAACATAATTGGAACGGTTTGAAGGTCCTTGGCACTTTCTGAGCTTGGTTGCTTTCTTGCAGATGTTTCTTTACCAAACTAAAGTGCCAACAAAAAAATCACAACCTGTTCTGACCAAAGCTTCTGAGACAGTAATTAAGCACACACTTAGTTAAAACATCTCTTGTTTTATTTGAATGCTGGAATTATGTTCATTCCCAGCCAGTAATGAGTCCCAAATAGTCCCTCGAGATAAGCACCCACCTTTATCTCCTTTGAATTGCTGTCAACAACAAAAGTGCCAAAATGAGCTATAAAAAAAACAAACCAAGTATAAAGTCCACACAGAGCTTCAAGGATTAATCCAGACAGAACAAATGACTTTGCTTCCTGCAAAGGTTTCTTGACCTTTGCCTTTCCTTTATACCTTATGGGAGGAGCAATCAGCTCCCAGGCTTACTCCCGAGTCACCCCTTTTGTTTCATCTGCTCTCGCCTTCTAGCAGCTCTGCGCACACATGCACTGGGAACAGGCTCCCCTGGTTTTTCTGCCTCGCTGCTGCCAGACTCTGGAGGCTCTGGAGTCAGCACCCCACTCCCAGATGGTCCTGGCCCCATGTCTGCATTGGATGCAGGACCCTCATCTGAGTCCTCTCCAGACTCCCGGACTGGTCCCCATTCTTTCCCACTGTCTGATTCTGCTGCCATCTGCACAGGCTGCCGGAAAACCACAACACAACCAAATTCACTTCTCTGCTTGGTTTGTGTGTATGCGTGTTCATTTAAATGTGTTGTTGGATTCTATTCTAGCAATATATTCAAAAAGGTAGTCCTTGACCAATGTCCACAATGGAGCCCAAAATTTCTGTCTTCTATGCGAGACAGGTGTTAAAATTTTTTGCCCCATTTTATGACCGTTCTTTCTACATTTATTAAGTGGATCATTGCAGTTTGTTAGTAACATGGTTGTTAGTAACATAGTTGTTAAATGAATCTTGCTTCCCCATTGACTTTGCTTGTTGGAAGGTAGAAAAACACTGCAATGGTCAAAAATAGGAGGCTGTTGCCAAGCATCTGAATTTTCATCCTGTGACCAGGGGGATGCTGCAATAAGTGTGAAAAATGATCATAAATTACTTTTTTCAGCATCGTTGTAACTTTGAACTGTCACTAAAGGAACTGTTGTAAGTCAAGAACTACCTATAATGCCTAGTTGCTATAAGCAGGAATAAAAACTTGACCTCAAATTTATCTTTCAGCAAAATTAACATTGCATTTGTATTATTAGGTACTTGGCCAGGATTACTGTGAAAGTGAAAAAGGAATTAGATAAAATCACTTTTCCTTTGAACTCCCAGCTTTTCTCTTGAAATTGGCTAATCTCAACTGTGGACCAAAAAAAGGGAAATGACACTATTGAACTTTCAGTTCTAATCTGAAAAACTAACATTTGAACGACAGGTTTATGATATAGAGTCAATTTGATATGCACCAGAAATATGAGGGTTTGATAGCTTTAGCTATTATGGCCAATGGAAGAGATGATGGAGACATAGTCCAGAATATTGAGGGCCTCAATGTATCTAATTCAATATAGATTGATGGAATAATTGTATTTCTGGGAAAACCCAAGACTCTAAGCACTGTGACGGAGGCCAGATCAAAAAATAAAGCAATACAGGAATTTTATTTTATTGTTATAGGGCAGTGATGGCTAACTTTTTTGGCACCAAGTGCCAAATTATGTACGCTGCATCCTCAAAATGCAATACGTGCATGCCCCCCATGCATGTGCCCTGCCCAGGGGTGGGATTCTACCAGTTCGCACCGATTCGCTAGAACCGGTTGTTAACATTATAAGAAGTCCAGAGAACCAGTTGTTAGAAGAAATTACTGGCCTAATCCTGTAAGCAAGGCAGGAAGGAAACATTCTGGTGTTGCTTACAGAAACTGCCTCTCCGTTAACCCTTATTACATTCTTGGCAGGACTAGACTTCCTGTCTCAGGAACTTCTCTGGAGTTTTTTTCCCCTCCTTTGCTGGTACTTTGCTTGTGTGGAGTGACCATTCAAAGTTACAATGGCACTGAAAAAAGTGACTTATGACCATTTTTTACACTTGCTACTGTCACAGACTCCCTACAGTCATGAGAGGCTAGGGGAGGAGATGCGTGCCTTGATGTGAGTGATATTGAGTTGGCCACACCCAGCCAATAACATGACCACCAAGTCATGTCCACCCAGTCACATGACCACCAAACCATGCCCACCACCTAAGCCACGCCCACAGAAATGGTTATTAAAATTTTGAATCTCACCCCTGGTCCTGCCCCCCGCGCATGCACATGCATCCTCATGCCCCCATGCATGCACACACAACTCCCATGCATGCTCCCTGCCCCTGAACCTGTGTGCATGACCCCTGCACATGTGCCCCACACCTTGTGCATGCATGGCAGAGACCTAAAGACCAGCTGGCTGGCAGGAGGCACTCGCACACATGTGCGGAGGAGCTGAGCTGGGGTGACAGCTCTCATGCCCACAGAAAGTGCTCTGTCTGCCACCTCTGGCACGCATGTTATAGGTTCGCCATCATGGTTATAGAGTACAGCAGTGATGGGATGCTGCCAATTTGGAACAGTTGTAGTGAGCCAGTAGTTCTAACCATCCGCTGCTCCCCACCTCACCCCCGCCCTAACCTGTCCTATATTTCCTTCTTTATGGCTCAGCTGATTCACGTAGCACAGCTGATTTCGATGCCTCAGCTGTTATATTTCCCAGGGCTACCCTAGAAAGTAAGTAATTGAGCTTCCAATTGCTGTATTTTGAACACTGCGTGCGCATGCGCTTACAGAACCGATTGTTAAACCGGTTGCAGCCCACCACTGGGGTACAATAGTCGATTTTTGAAAGCCTGCCAGAGTTCCTCTCTGCCCCCTCTTATACCAAACACAATCAAGCTGGGGTTATTTTGAGTTTTTTTCCCACCCTTTCCACTTTCCAAGGACTGAGCTACCATTTCTCCTCCCTTAACAGTTCATCCATCCTTTCATCAAAATTATCTCCACACTCTTTCAGTAAGATATCTGGAAATGTTAGATTAGGGCAGGTTGTTCTAAGTCACTGCAACTGTTTTGGGTTGAAATGGTTAATCCAAATGGCGAGAAAGCTAATGAGAACTCTTGGAGTAGATCCTTAACTTCCATAAATGGATAGAATTGGGATGGTGAGTCTATCAGATAGAAAAGTGAATGGTGGCTTTGGCTTGCCATGCCTCTTTTACTTTTGATGCTCCTTTTTGTTTTTCCTTCATGAAGGTGAGTACGGAGCTACTGGGCAACTGGGTCCAACCACACAACTGTATGTTGATTGGTCAGCAACCTTGTTCTGTGTACAAATTCTAAATAGACTGGTATACAAATAACAAAAAGCACTCTAAGAAAATGGGACTTTACTATAGAACAGGGGTGTCAAATACAAGGTCCGCAGGCTAGGTCCAGGGCTGGATGTGGTCAGATCTGGCCCACAGGGCTCTCCTGCAAAATGTAAGGGGCCGGTCTGTGTTGCTTCAGCCCAGTCTACCCAATGTGAAGAGGAAACATTGGGCCTCTGTGGCTTCGGCCCAGTGTACCCAATGCGAGGAAGAAACATTCGGCCAATGTGGCTTTGGTCCAGTCTACCTAATGCAAGGAGGAAATATTGGGCCAATGTGGCTTTGGCCTGGTCTACCCAATGCGAAGAGGAAACATTCGGCCAATGTGGCTTTGGCCCAGTCTACCTAATGCAAGGAGGAAACATTGGGCCAATGTAGCTTCGGTCTGGTCTACCCAATGCGAAGAGGAAACATTGAGCCAGTATGGCTTCGGCCCAGTCTACCCAATGCAAAGAGAAAACATTGGGCCAGTGTGGCTTCGGCCAGGTCTACCCAATGCGAAGAGGAAACATTGAGCCAGTGTGGCTTTGGCCCAATGTATCCAATGCGAGGAGGAAACCTTGGGCCGATGTGGCTTCGGCCCAGTCTACCCAATGCGAGGAGGAAACATTGGGCCAGTGTGGCTTCGGCCCAGTCTACCCAATGCCAAGAGGAAACATTGGGCCAGTGTGGCTTCAGCCCAGTCTAACCAGTGTGAAGAGGAAACATGCCAGCAGTTTGGGAAGTGGCATCAAGCTGGCCATGCCCACTCAGTTGGTCATACCCGCCCAGCCCACTGAGATCAACCACAGCCCTGATGTGTCCCTCAATGAAATTGAGTTTAACATCCCTGCTATCGAAGATACTCTGTGTGGATGTGGAGAAGAATAATCTGTTACACACAGGATATGGTGCAATGCAACATTAAATAAATAATTAAATAAATAATTAAATAAATATACAATACAATACAATACAATACAATACAATACAATACAATACAATACAATACAATACAATATTACCCAGATTATTGGAAGGCAATATGCTGATTCTGAAAACCACTTAGAGAGGGCTGTA
Source organism: Laticauda laticaudata (assembly GCA_004320025.1). Lineage (NCBI taxonomy): Eukaryota > Metazoa > Chordata > Lepidosauria > Squamata > Elapidae > Laticauda > Laticauda laticaudata. Next base: position 7,130 of record BHFT01048232.1, on the reverse strand, counting down.
GAGCACTATAAAGTGGTATATAAGTCTAAGTCCTATTGCTATCTCTATGATCTATTTTATACTTATTTTACTTGCTCAGTGTTGAATGATATATGTCTATAATTTGAAGGTGCTTCTGACACGAATAAAGTATGAATACTCTGGAGTTTTTTTTTTTCCAATCTAGTTTTATGCATCTTCTCCATCTATAAATGGGAAGCCATCACCCACCACCTCTGCCTCCTGCAGGAAATACGGTAGAGGTAGTCTAGAAATGGAACCAAACCATTGACTGCGATCTCAGGAAATCCACACGATCATTTTCAAATCATGCCCATAAGGATTCCTTGAACCTGCATGACTCAGTGAATTTGAGGTAAAAGTTTATCTTAAGTTAAGACTGGGAACGTTCCCACCATTTGATAGCTTACATAATTTAGATAAAGTATAATACTTTTATAATAAATTACAATAATGTTGACAAAGAAGAGCTGTATTGTAGCCATAATTTAGAAGTGCAAAATGTAGATGGTTGCCTTCCTCTTTTTTAAAAACGAACTCAATGTCTTATCAATTTACTTAAAACAAAAGATATCAATTTAGGAATATCTCAAAGGAACAGTCACTTTTACATAATGTTTTCTCCACATTCACATGCCCACTATACCAGAGGTCTCCAAGCTTGGCAACTTCAAGACTTGTGGGCTTCAACTCCCAGAATTATCTAGCCAGCTATGCTGTCCACAAGAATTCTGGGAGTTGAAGTCCACAAGTCTTAAAGTTGCCAAGTTTGGGGACCCCGCATTATACTTACTGTCACTGGATCCCCATCTGATTCCTTTCCTCTCTCTGTTGCAACTCTTTTGACTCACAGCCAAATGGTGTTGGGCTGATTCTGTGTGTGGGCAGTTTGTGGTAAGCCAAATGATTGTGTGACTTTTGGGGATGGGGTTTGCTCTCTTCGTTTTGATGCATATCAACTATCTAGAAGGGAAATCACCTGCCAGTCATGGTGTCACAGCAATAATGGTTGCGTTAGGAGGCCAGACTCCTTTTGGTTATTATCTCTTCCTTCTCCTAACCCAAGAGATTGAAGTCACAAAGAGACCTGAATCACAAGTTCTACAAACAATTTCCCTTTCTCTTCTTCAGGCAAGAGATTCTAACCACCAAGGTCTCTTCGGGAGGTGTGTGTGTGTGTTTGTGTGTCTCTGTGTGTATGTGTGTCTGTGTTACTCAATTGTTTCAATTCTTTCACTACTTCAACCTTGCACTATCCCAGTAGGGATCACAGAGTTCAAGTAGTTTTGATAGCCAAAAAAGTCATTCTTTTGAAATTCACATCTCTTTAATAGAAATTGATGGCTGGACTTTCCACAATCTTTCTTTTTAAAATAAATTTTGTTAATTACATGTTAAAATATTGGACACTGTGTGACCGTCCTGGCATTATCTCTACCGTACACACTGAGATATAAAATGAATAACATATACACTCCTCCTGCATCATCAGTTTTGAATAATTAATCTATCCAGTATATTCCTTTACATTTACAACATAAAACATCATACATTGCTACTTTTATTACAATTGTTCTGTCAACTGTATTCATTTATATTTACATATATAACATCAATTTTCAGTTCTGCATATCCTAATTATTTTCTGTTCCGACTCCCATCTCTCTGTTCCAACCATTGATAGAATCTATTCCAAATCTTGTGATTCTCTGTCTCTCCTTTATCATTCAGCCTTCTATTTCTGCACAAACCAATATTTTGTGTATTATCTCTCTTTCTGAAAGGATATCTCCATTTTTCCATTGTTGGGTGTAAACCATTGTCGCTGCTGTTGTGATATGTAAAATTAAATATATCAAACCTTTGCTGTACCTCTCTTTTATAATTCCTGTCCCTCTCTTTTATAATTCTCTCTTTCATAATTACTGTACCTCTCTTTTATAATTCCTAATAAGAATAACTCAGGTTAAATTCTAAATTTTGTTGAACCATTTTTTCCAGCCACATCTGTATCCATTGCCAAAAATCCTTAGCTTTTTTATATGACCACCACATGTCATATAAATGACGATTCAAATCACACAATTCAAATCCTTATATTTATACTTTTTGTCTGTCCTGTTTCAATTTCATATTATCTTTTCTCATTAAGCAAAGTTTCTCCTGTAGTTGCTGATTGGAGTATGACACCTTTATACATTTTAATTTTATCCATTTAACTCTTATTTAAGCTTCAGTATATACCTTAAAATTTAACATTCAATATAATACATAACTTCAATTCGGATTCTGCTTGGTACATTCTTAAAATACACACTATATTCTTAAAAAGAAAAAAAAAGGATTATAAATATATGTAGTTAAAACAACACATTCCATTCCAATTCAATTCTATCATTAATATTAATATTCATTAAAATCTTAACTTCTTTAACATTACTTTTCAATTAAAGATCATACTTCTATGGGAATATTTATAAGTTTTCCATAATTAACTCCCCCCTTCACTTATATTTTATAAAACATTAACTGATTAAAATGTTCCCATCCCTTCCTAATTCAATTCTCTCATTTATTTTATTTCATTTATTTTATTAACAAACATTTCACAAGATTACAATAGCTATTTTATCCCTCATTTTAATCATACATCGTTTCCAATTTTCTAAAATTATTTCTAATACAAACTGCCTCTTGAGTAGGACCGCTTGGTGAAAAATGATCCTTTTCCGAAAGTGTTGTGTGTGACAGGACCTTTCAGGTGATTCCAAAACTCATGAGGAAAGGAAGGAAAAATACTTTCTTCCATTACCAACTTTATCGTGTTTTACTTTGTTGTTAGTTTGTACATCTGATTTCTGTTGTACCACCTCTTGTCAGTATTACGATTTAATTGAATGTATTTACTTATTGACATCACATCCATGTTTTCTTCCCGAGGGTATTTTCTCATTTCATATCCGTTGCTCAGTGTTAACATTTTGTACCCTTCTTTGCAATTTCTTCCTTTTGTTCCTATGGTAACTTATTGTATTTCCTTTTAACAGAGCTTACATTATAATCATTAGGATTTTTATTTGTGATGCTTTTTTTTTTGATTGTGTGTTTTGCTGTCTTGTATCTGTGATTGTAAAATGCTTTATAATTCCGTTCCAAGGACATCCACACACATCTGGTGTTTGTTTTTTTGTTTCAGGTAAGATTTGGAAATATTTCACTTGCTTTTTTTAAAAAAGTGTGCATTGATAATGTGGAAGCGAAAATGTCTGCTGGTTGGGAATCAAGTAAACCTTTGATTGGAAACATAAATTTACCAACTTGAAATGTTTCTAGTGTCTCGAGCATGGATCAATCCATCTTTTTCCCAAAGGGTAAAGAATGTATTTTACGGCTTCTGTTTTCTCTCTTTTTATATTCTGGCTGATCCTTAGGAATCAAAATCTCTCTTCTGTGCCACTGAACCTAGACTTGTGAATTTTGCCTCTTTGGAATTAAAATTAAAAACTATTCCAAGTGATATGAGATCTACTTGAAGTACAAGTACAAGTATCTCTCTCTCTTTCTCTCTCTCTCCTTTCTTTCTTTCTTTCTTTCTTTCTTTCTTTCTTTCTTTCTTTCTTTCTTTCTTTCTTTCTTTCCTTCCTTCCTTCCTTCCTTCCTTCCTTCTTTCTTTCTTTTGCTTCACAATTTCTGTTTTTGTTCTATTTTCATTGATGTTTGATCACCATTTTGTGGTGAGGATGTTGGATTTGTTGCTGTTTGGTTCTATTCTAGGATTAGCTGATTTGCAGGGGTGGGCTGCTATGGATTCACCCGGATTCGGGAGAACCTGAGCTAATATTATGGCTAGTATAAAGAACCATCAAATCCCACCCCTGGCTGGTCCGTCCCATCCCTCCCCTCCTAGGAGTCTCCACACGGCCCATTTTGGATATGAGTTAAGTGCAGAGCCCGCAGGGAGGCTTGGGGAAGGCGAAAAATGGGCCTCTCAAAAATTCTGGAAGCCAGAAATGGGCCTCCATAGCCCCAGGGAAGGCCATTTTCACCCTGCCAGAGGCTTGAAAGCCTCCGGAGTCCGGGGAGGATGAAAACGTCCCCCCACCATGGTGCAGGAGGCTGACCATGACCATGCCAGCAACCAGGCAGAGAACCTGTTGCTGAAATTTTTGAAACTTGTTTGGTTTTACTGAGAAAGCAAAAAGCAAGCAGCCAAATGGTGCAAATATGAGCATTCATGTTGAGAATTAGAAAATAAAAAGGATATTTTTTTGTTTATATGAGAATTTTAGCGGTTATGGTCACTACCGCACAGATCCTCGCAGATGCTCAGATTTTAATATCACTTTCGAAATCATTTGTTCTTCTCTTATCCTATGTGTGTGTAGACATGTAGGTCCCCAAAGATTTAACCATCACTATAAAAATGCAAGACAATAAATCATGTGTTATCAGGAGTATTCCTTAATGGCTTCAATTCCCTTGTCTCCAATTGCAGAGATATTATTACTTTTTTACTCCTGCCTGTCTGCCTGCTATTAACAATTGGAATAGTAGAATTGGAAAGGACATTGGAGATCTTCTAGTCCAACCCCCTGCTTAGGCAGGAAACCCTATACAATTTCAGACAAATGATTATCCAATCTCTTCTTAAAAGTTTCCAGTGTTGGAGCATTTACCACTTCTGGAGACAAGATGTTCCAGAAGTTATTTTTTCTGTCAGGTAATTTGAGAAATCAAGATTCAACGAAGAGAGGAACTAATCAAAGGTGGGTAACGAAGAACAGGACGGGAGTCCACGATTGGAGAACAGCTCGACTCCCTCTTCTTTGTGGCAACTCCTAAGATATCAGAACACTGCTATCATGCCACCCCTAGTCCTCCCTTTTCATTAAAATCATCTATTTTTAAAGTCCAAAGTTTGTATTAAATTGTCAAGGTTTTCATGGGTCGTCTTTTATCCTTTAAAAGAACTTTTAGAAAAGTAAGAAATCCATTATAAAGTTCTAGGATGACACATGGAATGGAGTTCTACTAAAACATACCTCTATCAAATTAGCTCGACTATTTTAATGAATAAAACAGAAATTGTTGGGGTTATTACTGTTTTTGTAAAGCCAATCAGTTTTTCATGTGTTTTGCATTGATTAATATCAGTTATTTATTGACTTTATTTATATGTCCACCCATCTTGGAAAAAGCAACTTTGGTTTGGTTAGGGTTGGGTGTAAATAACATACAACACAAAACCTAGAAGCTTTCTGAGTGACTTGGCTGAGTGTTAGCTCTCAGCTCAATTTATTTTGCTGAATTTTCTCTACCTTGAAGTGTTGTATTGAAAAAATACAGAATGCAATAGCTTAATAATAAATGTAACATTTCTTTTAAAACCCCTAAATCTCATACCGTGTTATGGCTTTCTCATTCTCTAAAGGCTACATAGAAGCAGCATAGAAGTCAGTTGACTGGGTATAGGCAGATTTACTTCTGAGTAACCATGCATTGTAAATTATTTAAGTGAACAATATCAAGTGGACTTTAAGTGGAGAGACTGAAATGTAGTTGCTACTCACAGCTGGAAAATCAGAAATCTCAATAATTAATAAACACTCAAAGCTAAAATATTGGTTGATCAGCATTGCATTTAGCCATTATAGCCAATGGTATATATTTATATCTGTCTTAGACAAATACACACCCAATAAAAATGTAAATAAATTTTATATAGATATGGATTATGAAATATGAGATGATAGATGGATGGATGGATGGATGGGTGGGTAGATAGATAGATGGATAGATAGAATGTTCTATAACTTCTACATAACTCATATAAAGTCTGCTTTTCTCAAACACATCAAATTATGTTACAAGAGACTGTAACATATTAATATTTATATAACTATCTTAGACAAATACATACCCAATAAACATGTGAATAAATTTTATATAGATATGGGTTATGAAATAAGAAATAGATAGATAGATAGATAGATAGATAGATAGATAGATAGATAGATAGATAGATAGAATGTTTTATAACTTCTACATAACTCACTTAAAGTCTGCTTTTCTCAAATGCATCAAATTAATGCAACAAGAGACTGTAACATATTAATCTTAAATTTATGCAGTGTTTTGGTGTCTAATTAACAAATATTTTCCAGTACCATTAGATTCAGAAAAAGGCAGTCAACACTTATGCCTTTGGAAAGGTAGTTTCTGACTTTATCTGTTCTGTATTTTGAGACTTTAACGCACATTGGCCTAATGCGTTTCATCAAAAAAAAAAAATCAAATTGGTTCCATGGTACATAAATGTTTTATGCAATATTCCATAGAGAACATTAAATAAAAATCATGAAGGGTTGACCGGGCAATTGCACCCATATCTTATGTCAAACGAGGAATTGGCAGAAATTCTTTCAGCTCTTGTCTCTTGCTGTGACCCTGCTTAACATTAAGCAGGTAATTTGACGAAACGTAAATCAGCATTGAATGCCCTGCGTGAGGCAGCCAAGTGATTTGAGGAAATTATCAAAATGGCAATACTCACTCGGCGCTAGGGGCAAATATAAGCTGACAGTATTTATACATCAAAACTGCACTCAGTGTAAGATTGATTTTTGTTTCATTTTGTTTATTTTTCATTCCCTGTAGCAAGCTCGGTTTGTCCTGCAAAATATTCCCTGCATCATTAGGCTCCCAAGAAATGCATTTTAGCAGAGAGATTTTGCTCGAGCTTGCAAAGATGGCAATCCATCTGAAAAATATTGTGTTTTTTTAATCTCTCTTATCTTTTAAGGTACAGAACCCTCTGTCTGTACAGCTACCCTCGACTAGCTGTATAACCACTCTACAGCTTTAATGATTCTATTCCACCATTTCTTTGATATTAGTGTAACTACAACCATTAATTTAGTGACCATCCAACAGCACTGAAAGGACAGACTAATTGTGACTATTTTTTGCACTTATGACCATCATGACATCACCATGATCATGTGATCAAAATTCAGATGCTTGGCAACTGTTTCATATTTATGATGGTTGGAGTGTGTTCTGACCCAAACCCTTTTCCAAGAAAACAAATACAAACCAAAGGGAACAGAGACCTTTGAATGATTCGTACG